>JAOWBR010039860.1:0-15857 GCA_028571145.1 Dionaea muscipula
ATGCGATGCAAAAAGTAGCAAAACGGCTACGTAAAACCCAAGAACACTATTCACGTAAAACACTATTCACCGAAAAAAGAAAATTTCTCAACATGAATAAACGATCATAATGAGCATAAAACCATATAGAAATGACCATAAAACCCGGGGCATAACAGGTTCAACGAGACACGCCTCGTAGTGCCGCAACTTCATGACAGTGTTGCGGTGGCGGTTGTTCTTAATGGACTACGGTCCGGAGAGTTCTTTGACAATCTCTCTTTACACCCACCGGAAACATTTAGAGAGCTCCTCATTCAGGCTGGAGGGTTCATCAGATTAGAAGATCTAACTCAAGGGAAGAAAGAGTCTTTTAGTGGAGATCATGAGCCAGAGTCTCCGAATGAAGATCATGGGCTTGACTCTCCGAGTGGAGATGGTGAGTCCGAAGCCGAGAGAGTTTGGTTCACTGATGAGTGAGCCCGAACTTAGAGCCTTTCATCTCCTCCAGGTTGCAGCACATTATATTCCATTGTAATAGGTCTGAGATGAAGTGTAGTAAACCGTAGGTTTATGGAACTTATGAAATGTAATAACTGTTTCATTTATTTCAATAAAGCTTATGATTGAAATATCAATCAACTTACTAATTTAAGCGTCGGAGCGGTTGTCCGAGGAAACCTCGGGCCGTTTCTAGCAGTTTGATACTTTTCCATATTGCAAAAAAGCAACCTACGCAGCATGGAGTGCACATGTTGCAAATTGGCTCCGAAAAGTGCGAGTCCAATAAACGCTCCGAAAATATCAGAGCAAGTATCAACAAACGACACCTTGAAAATGTAAGGGTGTGCGTCGACAACGCGAGCTCTAAAAATATAAGAGCATCCGCACCAAAAATCGTGGAGTTACCGACGGGCACACGCGAAGGCTGAATTGCCTGCGGGCATACGCAAACGCAGAGTAAGACCTACAGGCAATGCGTCATCAACGTGGAATGAGACCTACGGGAACCCGCAACGATAAGGAATGAGACCTACGGGCATCCACATCAACAACGCGAAATTGCCTAAGGGCAGAGGCAACCTCATATGTTGACACCTTTGTGAAGTGCAAGCGATATTAGTAGATATTACATAGAGTTGGGGGAACTTATGATAACATGGTAAAATACCTTATTTTATATTAGGACTTTTGAAGTACGATACGCTCAACATGTATCAGAAAGTTCAAGGAAGTCCTTGGATGGACCCCGCCCGTGGGCCCTACGTCCAAAAGTGGACGCCGCATGTGAGTCCTGCAACCCGCACCGCGCGGCCAGAAGTGCAGCCCGCTGGTGGATCCCATGCCCTGACACGTGGCATAGTTGGATGATCGATACTTGGCTCCACTGAATGAGCGGCACATGCCACCACTAAGAAGTCGACACATCACTCCACTGAGGATCCGACATGTGGCTCCACTCGTTGAACGACACGTGGCAGACTCAACTCCTATAAATATCCCCTACTTCGTTGATTTCAAGGATCTAGAAAAACCGAGAAGATCTATATTCTTCTTGAATTTTCTATCTTCTTTCCGGTCTCTAGTTTTGCGATAAGTGAACTGCCTTGACCGTCGGAGCGGCTTTCCGAGGATTGTCTCGGGACGCTTCTGATAAGTTTTTTCCTGTGCAGATCACGAGTCAACGACCTGCGACCTGCGGACTCGATAGGGGATTGAAGTGATTTGACACACAAAAGGATAACTAGATTTTTTACCGAATCATATATATAGTAAAATATATAGCCCACCACAAAGCTGTCTCCCTTGGAAAATTTTTATATTTTCCAAAAGGCTTCAAGATTTGCCCTCCTATTGTGGGGATATTTTCCTTCTTCATTAAAGCGCAACAATCCATTGAATTGTATGGATCTCTAACTAAAGAAAAGGTATGCAATTATCGATTAAAATTTGGAGCAGCTCCTCCATATGTATTTAATTAGCGACTTTAAAATTTTAACTCATATCGATGTTGAACAACAAAATACTACTTCTATATTTTGATTTAGTATGATGTTGCATGATGTTTTATAGATAGAGCTTCAACTTGCTATGGAAAAAAAAACGTTGGTAAAATCATATTATGCATTTTACTTCTGCAACTCGGTTCAAACAAATCATGTCGCCTGCCTAAGTTCCTGTTTTATCCATCGACAGCCACTTATCAGAAGCTCGAAGATCTGATCAGAACTTCTATTCCAGCGGTATGAATAAGCAGACAAATACAAAATGAAAATGATATAATTACAACAAAAAAAATTATTGTAATTGTCGTATCAGAATCAGAACGTAAGGCAAATAAATGTCTCGTCAAATACAGATATAAAAAAACAGAGGTAGGAAAAGTGCAAAAAAAAAAAAGGATGGGGGAAGTAAAAAAAAGGAAAAAAAAATTATTTTTTTATATTTTTTTATTTAATATATATTTTTGAAATTTTATTATTCACCATGATCTCAGACAATTTCTAGTACTAACAATTTGAGCTTCGAAATTTCGAATAGTACAGCAGGGAAAAAATAGGCTTCAGGCATGTTCAAGTAAAATTCAAGCGCATCATCCCGCGCAAATAATGTCAAGGAGCCATCAAGGACAATAAGACACTATGAATAAAGTTAGACCCAAAACTGTCGCTTGGAAATGAAATGTGCCTGTATATAATGTTAGGAGAAGCTTATTTCTTCATCCAAAGATAGACTACTCAAGCCACTTGATGAATACAAACATGGCAGTTGATGTGAAAAATCAGAAGAAAATTATTGCCGATAACCACAGCATCAACGTTAAACAGAGAGCTCTAATTGACAACATCGAGGACCAGCTTGCGAGACTTGAGAACAGACCACCTCAAGCGTCGGTAGTAACCAGCTTGGAGTAAAGCCAAGGAGAGTACAAATATCCATTTGAATCCCATCTGCATTTGAAGCATCTCCTTAATAAGTTCAAAAAACTCAACAGCAGTGACATAGTAACAATAAATAACTATAGAAAATTAAAGGTATTTTTTTTAAAAAAATTTGCACTGAATTTTCAGAGGATGGAGGGTGAAAGAAGAGAGAGGATACCAGTTTCCTCTCCTCCATTTCTGGCTCTGCAGCCCATGCCAAGAATGTCACAACATCTTTCCCCATCTGCACAATGCCACAGCAATTGATGCCGAGCATTCAAGACAACTTAAGTAAGAGAAGGGTACAGCAAAAGTATAACCTGTTCATCCTATTTTCAGTTTGCCAGCTAGCCCTTGGTGAATAGCACTATACGCACCTGAGATTCCGTTGCTGGGGTACCATCTTCATACTCAACAGCACCATCATTAAGCATTTTTGGCATGGCAATGGCGCCACCAGGGAAATAAGGATTGTAATGTAACCCTTCACGAATCTAAAAGCAGAGAAAATCACATAATGTTGACAGATAAAGAGACAATATCACGAGAGGCATGGCATGTAAAATTGACGGTCTTTATTGCACATAATTGCTGAGATTAAAAGGAATGGATCTCTTATGACAAAATTATGCAACAAAACAAAGTGATGATTCACCCAGTACTTCATTATAACTTTATTTGTTGATATCAGTAGTTCAGAACAAGGGACTACTCAGACAAGACATCCAGAACTGAGCAGAAGATCAAGGAACTGAACATCTTTCACCCTTTCTTTTCCACAAACATCAGCCAAAAAAAAATGAAAAAAATCAGTAGTCCACAAGGAGCCATCCAAAATGAGGGAAAAGGAGGAAACTTCCTGACGAATCAACTGACACTGAGGACTACACAGAACTCAAGAATGCTCAAACTATCATATATCCCACAGGTCGTTCAACTTCAGGTCTACTCACTCTGATAGAACCGACTCTACTAAAAGCACAAACTTATATTAAGAGGCCCATGAAATAGTTTTATATTTTAGCACGTCTCCTCACGTAAAAACCCACTGGGTTTAAAACATGGACTACACACAAGTTTACACAAACAATAACAATACTAGATTCGAACTTATGAGCACTTGGTCAAACTAACTCTAATACCATATCATTGAACTAACTCTACCACAATCTTAAGCTTATGGAAAGAGACCTAGGAAATGATTTTATACTTCAACATTCACCATAACTCACTAACATTCATGATTTTCTCTAAACATCAATATACATCATGATCTCATGCAGCTCTGGCATGTGTAATGTCTAGTAATCCTAAATATGCTACTGCATGCGCCAAACTTAGTGTTTCAAAACTTCAAGATCACTTCCTATTTGCAATCTGGGGGGGCTTCTACCATAACACATCTACAACAGACCCCTTTAAGAAATGAACTTCCACTTCTCATACAACCATTGCTGCATAAGTTGAAGCACCTAAGTCGGCAAAAAGTAGTCAAGATAATATGGGGCCTCATAACAAGTAAATACAGTAGAGGTCATGCTTTTACAGTTTGGCCTTGGTCTTGCATATTTCATCGCATGGCAATGGTTGAGGACATCAAAGCAAAAACACTTATATTCCAGACACTAATGTCAGCAGCGATGAAAAATGGCATATGGAGGAGAAACTACCGAAACTCCAGCAGGTGGATCGTGGTAACCGGTTAAAAGGGTAAAAACATAGTTCTGGCCATTGTGCCTAGCCTGAAAAGAGAAAGAGCAAATTGTTGCTGTAAAATACAAAAGTAAGAGATCAACTATTGTGATACTGAAACAAGCAGATGCAATTACTTTGGTAATTAGACTCAGATCTGGAGGATAGGCTCCCCCATTAGCAAACCTAGCAGCTTGTTCATTAGCATATGGCTGAGGAAAACGGTCACTGAGCTTTCCAGGGCGAGTATACATCTCACCCTCGTCATTAGGCCCATCAACCACCTCAATCTCAGCAGCCATAGCTTTTACTTCATCTTCTGTATATGCTACACCCACCAAATCACGAAATGATATCAGAGACATGGAATGGCATGATGCACAAACTTGGGTGTAAACCTGATGCCCACGACGGATCCTGCTCATACAAAAAGACATGTCAAAAGACAGACAATCTATTGTAGGAAACAAGTATATGAGCCCCTAGAGACTACTCTTTCTCAATTTGCAGAATCATGCAGTTTAAAAGAAAAAAAAAAAAAAAAAAAACAAGATAGCCATCATCATCAACCAATCATTCTGCTTTTGTTTTGCCCCACAACATCTCAGACAGGAATAGAATATTGCACAGTTCTACAAGTAAGATCTCCAAAGTACTCACTCACTCATATTTCCTCAAAAACCCAAAACGTTTGAGAAAAAGTGGAAGTAATAAACAGACAGCTTAGGATACCACAAGCAATATTTATCCAATGTCACTATATGCTTCTAAACAGCCAGCAGTCTAAAAAAATTTGAGGAAGGTCAAAAAAGGACCAAAAAGAATATTGCTCCAGGAGTAAATAGTTAGTCTAAAAAGATAGCAAAAATATAAAGCCCATAGCTAGCTTACAAACAAGGATGGCAGCATAAAATACTAGATATTTCATTCAAATTATGTCAAAATTAAGCAACAAACTAGAATAGAAAGGTCATAGAAACTCACGAAGCATGGTCATATGAACTAAGAATGCCTTTGTGAGGCCAAGGATAGTTTGGAACCTCCAGACCATGTTCAGCCTCATCCGCAGCTGCTACAGTTGCAAAACTCAGAAGCCCTGAAACACCAGCTCCAAGGAGAGCAAATGCTCTCAAGGATCTCATGCCAGCACATCCAAAGCGATCTTGATCTTTTGATAAGAGGGATGACAGAGTTGGAGACACCTACAGGAACATCAGCATTAATGAGTATGAGGAACCTGAAACTTTATCTAATCTTAAATGCTGAAGAATTTGATAGGAATTAGCACATCTATTATACCACACTCGGTTGGTTAATTTAGCCTTAGTTCCAGCCATAAGAAAATCTTGGAAACAAGTGAATTCGGATGATACTCATACGAATATGAAAGTTAACAACAAAAAACAAGCAGAAAAATTTAATTCTTATATCTGGATAAGCACAAAATAAAATCTAGCAACCCAATTTTAAATTGAACTTTGATGGTTGTGAAGAATCGAACCTTGTTATTTTAAAAAATCAAGGGGTAATTCCCATCTATTGATGAAAAGATCCTCTAAATGCCTCTAAGAAATTTCTCGATACTGAAAGTTTCTATCATAGTCCAACAAGGGTGTCAAATATTTCAAAACATATGCAGAAAGTGTAGGGCTTGTCGAGCAAAAGTTTGACTAGTAACCAGAAAAGCTTCACCAAGATCCCACAGGTTATCGCTCCTAATAGATCTTAGGAAAATTAAACTGAAAAATGGGCAAAGTAAGAGATATCCATGTTCAGAAGTAGTGCATTGTTTTATGAATCTTTGAGCAAGCTTATTGTATTGTTACTCCTTCACCTGCATCTGCATTAATCTTTTTCACGAGCATGGTAACCTATTTTAAAATACTGAAGGAGCTGTAGGGTGACAGTTTGGAAGGACCTCTCATGCAAATTCATCTCAATACCCGCACACTTGACTTCATTCCTTAAACCCATCTAACACACAATAATCCAAGAAATGACAAAATTGGAATCCCATTGGCATCCTAATGCATCGCCACTGAAAAAAAATGAAATGCGTGCAATGAAACTATAAATCCTCCTTTCTAATCCTAGGTTGCAATGATGAACACAAGAAATGAAAACAAAATTGAAGAATGTTCTACCACGAGTACAAACTTCCAAACTGCATTCCAATTTACTAGAGATTCTCAATGCAACATAATCCCCATTCTTTTCTTCAAGCATAAGCAAAATGAAATTAAAGTAAATTGATAAACCAAAACAAAATTATAAGAAAAGTTTCAAGCTACATCAGAAGTAAACTGCTGCTGCACTCTACTGCAAGTAACTTTTTTCAGACAGTGTGATAACTGAAAAACAAGGTAACTCAAAGGCACTGAAATATACAGAAGCAAAATACACAAGGACACATGTCCCCCTCTCCAAAACTGTAGTTCACAGCCTCCTGACTTCTCAAAGCAGTATCTACAACCCATAAAATACCAAAAAGAAGGAAAAGTGAAAAAAAGGGAAGAAAATATAAGCTTTCTTACAGTTGACTGAGAGCGGAGACTCCTCAGCAGCTGCTGAATAATTCTACCTCCAGCCATTGCAGATTACCTCTCTGTCATCGAAAATAAATATCCAACGACATCACCATAACGCATCAAAAACTAACAATTAAATTAAACATATCTAAAATATAAAAAATAAACCATTTTCTGATCCAAAAATCATTGCCCCAATGCATATACCACAAATCCTTCTTCTATCAACCCCTACATGACACGAGCAAGTTAAAAGGAAAGGAAAAAAAATCGAACGATATCATCCTTCAAATTGCAAAATAGCAAATAAAAATAGACAAGCGAAACCCAGAATTCGAGAAAAGAATCCAATACGAGGGAAATTGAATCTACACAATACAATACGAAAAAAGAGGTAAACCACCCAAAGAATGAATCTCAATAGGGGGAAGATCTAGGGATTCAAAATCGGAGATTGAAGAACGCTATGTGGAGACT
The DNA here is from genome assembly GCA_028571145.1 of Dionaea muscipula. Taxonomy (NCBI): domain Eukaryota; kingdom Viridiplantae; phylum Streptophyta; class Magnoliopsida; order Caryophyllales; family Droseraceae; genus Dionaea; species Dionaea muscipula. Next base: position 7,601 of record JAOWBR010039860.1, read on the forward strand.
GTTAATCTTCTTCATTCAGACCTTGATTGCGAACACAGATCGAAGGCGATCGCACTGTGAGGTCAGGTCACCAGGCGAGAGGCGAAGCCCACACTCGGAGAGAGGAAAGATCTCTTCAATTCTTTTTTTTTTTTAGTTTTTGTTTTTGTGTAAGATCTCTTCAATTTTTTCGTGATTCAAATAATGCCACTTCTCCTTCTAAGTCACCATGGGGACGGTTGGGCCTGGCATCTATGACTGAAGATGCGCTGGGCTAGTTGTCAATTGGGCTTCAGTGGATCATTCTGGCTTTTGTTGGTGCTAGAAATTACTCGTGTCAACGATATGGTGAACATTCTCATAATTTTATTTATTATCACAAAAATTATCCGTGTTCGCGTCGTGCTCGTATCATACTGTGCATTATATATATTTTTTAATAAAAAAGAATAAAAATTATATCAATATTATATTCATTTTGATCCTCATAAAAAATTATGAATTTTAATTATAATATTTTTATATTTCGTAGATTATACAATGAGAATCTTTCTTTTGACCATGTAGGACAACATAGAAATGGATAAATTCAAATTATATCCTGCTTTATTATATAGATATATTACAATGTAATTGTATTATTGTCTTTGTGATGATAATTAAATTTATTACGAAGGATAGCATGAAATGAAGATTTATGAAAATTTAATCATTCAAGTTTTTAACCATCTTTCTATAATTTTCGGATCCGACTTTCCTATGGACAACTCCAACCAGCGGTTAACAATTGATTCAGAATAGGAGGAAAAAGATACAACCAGATGATGTTATGAATTTTTGCAAGTGGGCTCAAATTGTCCATTGACGTTAATTTGTGGTGAATTTGCCAAAAAAAGTTCACTTTGGTCAGTTGGTGCCATGGTATTGCTTGATGTTGGATCACTTGTGAGTGTCTAGGCTGAAACCCAATTACTTGTATTGGGCCTGTCCGCAGGGTTGATATCTGGCCCAATTGATTACCATCCGTTGGATGGCTCATCGAGATCCTAGCCACTCCTTTCCTTGCTTTACCCGATGTATCTTCTGACCCTCTGCCTCCTTGTCTACTCACGCCGCCTGACTCCCTCTGATGCTCTCTCCTCATCCTTATCTTCTGGTACTCTCCCTTCTCTCTCGGTTGAAGTGACCGAAGAGGCGATTCCTTTTCTTCTCTCCTCTCTTTGATTCTCACAGAGTAAAATCACTGTGTGTGTGTATTACCAGGTGAGATTCTCCTGGTTTCTGTGTGTGAGGTTCGAGCTTACCTTGCTTGGTTCTTGGAGCGTGAGCGTCTCCTTCTTGCTTGACCTACCAAACCAGATTTGAAGGAGAGGAGATTTTGAGGAGTCGAGGAGTAGATGGTTGTGGATCCGAGGCCCTAGATCCAATGACGGTGATCTTGTTAGCCATTAACTGAGCTCACGGTATAATCGTTCTAAACTTTAGATGTGCATGTTGCATGTGATGTTTGTAACTGTGAATCATCTTTTGTGTGTGTTTTGAACGTTGAATGAAAGTGAAATTTGTCCTTGAATCGCCGTGTTTAACCTTAACAACTATCGTATAAAAGAATCTCTGCTGTGGTTGACTCGGACAACCCCTGGGCAATTTATCTTGCTTGGGGGAATTACTTGTGTGCTTGGGCAAATCATGACCTCTCTTTAGTTGTAGGCATGATGAAGTTACTTGTAAATATACTAGCGGATACCCTTGACCCCTGTCAATATACGGTAAATAATTAATGTGATAATTTTATTTTATTGACATGTATGTGTCACTATGTGATTGGTCCAAAAAATATATGTGAGAATGGTGAATAATGAAATGAATAGTTGGATAATATATGTGATTTGAAGGAGGAAAAGAGAGAGAAAATTAGATGATGTGATGTTTGTGTGTGAAAGGAGTTGTGTGTAAATTTAAAATTGTCAAAGAATCTAATAGTAACTAGCGGATGTCCATGTCAAGACACAGTAAATAATTAATGTGGTAAAAAATATTAATTCTTTTACTTAAATCAAAATAGTTGTCAATGAGTGATAATTTCATTTCATTGAGAAGAAAAAATATGAAGATAAAAAAAAAATAAATAAAAAAAATACTCACACCACACCCCGATTTCTTGATGCAACTTTTATATTAGAGAGAACGGGTATGATTTTTTAAAATAGTCTTCAAATATAATTGTAATTCAAACTCTCCTTGCTATGTAAACTGCTGCCCTGACAAGTACTAGTTGACGCTCGTACAAAATATCCGGACAAGCATCCCATTTGGTGCAGAATTTTTTAGCAAAATAATGTAATTTTTAAAAATAAACGGATACTATTTAAAATAATTATAAAAATACGTTTTTTTTTGCGTCTTTTTGAACAGATGTTTTTGCAGGCGACTATAAAGAGTTTTTTTTTTTTTTTTTTTCATAATGACTATGTGGCGAAAATTTCGTCATTCAATATATTTTTTAAAATCGAAAAAAAATAAGAGACGTGTCTTTTAAATATGCATCTCCTTATAAAAAGTAAAGAGTAACGTGTTTTGAAGACACGTTAATAAAATATCTCCTATATATAATTTATAGACAAGTATTTAGGGAATACTTAGCATAATTATTTCACGATCAAATATAAATACTCATCAAATTTCAAATAATTTAAAAATTAAAATATTACTACATAGATACACATCAATGATTACGTTGAGTACGTCGTCTTCTGTCACGATTAGGGATGATAATCGGGTCAGTTGGGCAATTTTAGATCGATTTATTTCGGGTTCGGATCATTTCAGATTCGGGTTGTCATCGGGTTGGGTTTTCGATTTTCGGATTATGAACGGATTTGAATTATCGGGTTATTTTCAGTTCGGCTTAGCAACGGATCGGGTTCGGATCATTTCGGTTTCGGGTTAGTTTCGGTTCGGTTCCCAGGGTTGCGGTTATTTAGATTTTCGGATTATTCAGGTGCGGGTTGTGTCAGTTTCTGAGTTGATTTCGGACGAATTACTTTCGGTTACGGATTATTGTGGGTTGCATGTCGGATTGAGTAGACGACAACCATCAATAATTAGTAATCGATCAGATCGAGTCCTTTCTTGATTTTATTTTTTGACGACATCACACACACTCTTACCTTCATTTTTGTATATTGTAAAAATATATTGCACACTAATGTTGTAATCATAACATTTTTATAATGAAAATTATCTTTTGATTCTCCTTTTTAGTTTAAGGAAGAATTTTTTTTTTCACTAAACAAATATTTGTAATTGTAATATTATTTAAATATGTTGTACACTAATATTGTATCCTATCATTTTTTGCATGAAACAAATATTTATAATTATAATATTTTTAAATATATTGTACCTTAACTAGAGGTAACCTGTGCCGTTGGCACGATAAACATTTTTATAGTTTCAATTTCTTATAAAAATAGTTCGTGTGCGTTTAATAAAAAAAATTATATCAACATTAAGTTTGTATTGATTTACATAAAAATTATGAATTTTGAATATAATATTTTTATATCAACGTTGGGCTTGATATGTGTGTATATATACAAGAATAAAAGAATAAAAGAAAAATGAATTATAAAGATTTATAAAAGAAAAATGAATGATTGAGATTTATAAGAAGATAAGTTAATACATATAATATTTGAAATGAATTGTGTTTTTTTATTATAGATTTTATTCCTCTTTTTTTTTTTTTAATTATCCCTTTCCCCATAAAACAACCAACCAATCACATTGTAAGATTATGCCAAGTCACCCGCAAGGGGGTGACGCAGTTGGTCGACGCTCATTCACCTATTCTCGAGATCGTGGGTTCGAATTGTGCCTCATGAAGCGTGGTGAGAATGCCAAGGGGAACAGTTAGGTGGAGTAAATGGGTCTGAGTTCCTTGGCCTCCTGTGATTACTAGCCCATCACCCTTTGGGATGATTAATCGGGGTATGTGGTTTGTGGCCTATTGCATACTTCCCACGATTCAAAAAAAGATTATGCCAAGTCGGATAAATATTTATCTCTTCTTGTTTATCTCTCATTCAATTTTTTTTTTTAAAAATCCATCTTCCTTGTAATATAGATATTGTACCCTATCTTTTTTTTTACAGTAAACAAATATTTATATTCATATATGAAATTATCTTTTTTTACATAGCCTACATCCGAAATATTCATATAAACCAAATGAAGTTTTTCTAGAAAGAATAGACCCAATTTTTACACAAAACATGATATTTTTTATATTTTTTATTTAACTTATAACAATTGATACAATTTTATCTATAGTATTTTAAAAAAATATGTTTATTATTTTCATTGAACTCAAATCCTAATCAAACCCCACACTCTAAGCAAATCCAAAACCTAAATAAACCTCCAAACCCTAAACAAACCTCAAATTCTCTAAACGAACCCCAAAACTCTAAACAAACTCTAAAACCCTAAACAAGACCTGATTTCATAAACAAACCCAAAACCCTAAAACTTTAAACAAACCCCAAATTTCCAATTCGCAAACCCAAAACTCTAAATAAATAACTTAAATCCTAAAATCCCGAATTTTCTCTCTTTTACTCACTTAATTCACTTTTCTTTATTTTTATAAATGAAGGTAATGTATATCAATATATACAACTATGTGGTACTATTCTTTTGTTAAGTTTAGCCGGTACAAGAGCTAGCAAACAATATTAGATAGCCGTATCATAGTAACAAAAGCAAGGTTGAAAGAGTTGCGGTAGAATTGCAAGCCACAAAATTGATTGATCCCCACTTGAAACATATTTTTTTTCCCCTATTTAACTCATTTGTATTTTTATCCCAAAACAATACCCATATTAGAGGAAATTGTTTTAACTTGAAACACGAAAAATAAAAAAATTGAAAAATTGGTTAAAATATTAAATATTATATAATAAAAATATCCGAATTATGTTCGGGTTATATTCAGGTTACGATTCACTTCAGCTCAGTTTGTTCGGATTTCGGATCACATCAGATTCGATTCATTCGGATTACGGGTGACCTCGGTTCGGATTTTTTGTGTTACGAGTTCCTTTCGATTGCGAGTTTTTGGATTACGAGTTACATCGGTTCGGGTTTCGGATTGTTTTCAGTTCGGATTATTTATCCAATTTCGGTTACGGATTGATTTAGGTTTGGATTATGCGGGTTTGTGTTAATCGGATTTGATCTAATTTCGGTTCCGATTGGTTAGATTTGCTGGTGAGTCGAGTCGAATTTGCGGTTCAGATTAAATTTTGCTAGGTCTTGTCACGACCCTAAGCTCGATTAACCTTTAAACCAGGATCAGATTTTGCCCAATGATGCCCACAATCAGATAATAAAGCAATTAAGGAGATGCCTAGCAAAAAAAAAATATATAAAAAAAAATTGACAAGACCTACCTCCAAATAGGGACAAATGTCAACGTATACAATATCTCAAAATAAACTCAACATAATATACAATACATCTCCATCACAACCGTCTCATTGGACTACCAAACTCAAGATCTAGCTAAGAACCTTAAAACATGTCTAGTGGCTCAAGGAATTAAATATTATCATAGTACAAAACACAATATATAATGATCTCCAGAGGCCAATAATAACATAAGGTAACAATCTCCAATACTCATGAGACACTGGCACCATAAGACCTCTAGCTTCTCAGTCTGCTGTTGTATACAAATATCTGCTACAAGTCTGGATGTGAAAGAAATGAGTTGCATTCAGGTACCAAAGAAATTGTGCTTAAGTCTAATTCTTAATAAGCACAGAATAACCTTTAATGCTCAAGTGACCCATGACCCAATATATGAAGCCGGAAGCAAAAAGAGTATAAATGATGATATAATAAAAGTAACAGTAGACCACAGAGGCAAGAGACTCAACAATAGATCATAGCTGACACAAAAAAGCTGAATAACTCACAATCAGGGATAAGGTCCACATACTGGCATGCATCTCAAACAGGCCCACCGGCCACAATAAAGTTATACGTAAAATCATCACACATGCTGCCGCCACCACCACAACAATAACTCCACCACCACCACCACCACAACAATCATCATAAAAACCTCACAAAATAATCAATAGTTTCACAAGAATATAATAATAGCCACAACGGCTGACATCACAAAGGAAGGTCATGAGAGTGTCATGAACCAGGTATGGTGTCATCCCGAGCTAATACTATCCCCTGATAGACTAATGAGTCTACGACCCCTGCCATAGACTCCAGTATATACTGCAGGTCACTAACTCCCCCATCGTTGGCCCAGAGGAGTGGGTATGCCAAAAGAATAACACAAAGCTCCTCCACGTGGGGCGTGGGTATAGGCCACCCGGGTAGCTAGCCCACCGCCTCCTACCTCATGAATGAGCAATACAAGAAGACCATGACACGACAAGGTAAACATGAGGCATAAAAATGGCTAAACAACATAGGTCCAGCTATGATATCAGATCAAGACCCCTCAAGAGCATGCAGCATGCTATACCAAAAGATAACGTGAAACAACAAATAACCACATGGTATACAACTCTCAATCAATCACATCAGACACACAAGATATAGTATACGACTCAAGATAAACAATATAAAAGGGCCAAAGAATCTCAAGAGTATTGAGGAGTGCTGATTCAAGGAAGGAAGAGAACGGTTATCCGTATACTTACCTTCTTCCTGCTCAAATACTAAGCCCAACAATCATCACATGTGTCTCAAGGTCCCTCAAGATTCATGGACATCTTACCTACGCATTTATATAGACATACATTTTTAATATTCCATTATTCATTTCATAATAATAATAATAATGAAAATGATAATGATTTAATTTGTTTCTTCCACTTCTTATCATTATCATCCGCTATTGTTATTCACCGGTGCCTCATATAGTATCCTTGTAATTATGTATTATATCGATTCCCTCTAGGTCTAATATAGTTAATATGGGTGTGTACATATACATGTATATAAACTTACACATTACCACTTATTTATATTATCAACCCACATCAATTCACTCCTTTACTTCTTCCATGGTTATATTTCAGATACCGTAAAGTTCAAATCAAGGACCCTTCAATTGTATTATGCTCTCTAAATAACATTTTCACTTATCACTTGCACATCCAATAGGCATATATATACACACCTACGCATATAAATGCCTATATGTATATCTGATTTCCTCTATTACTTATGCAGGTATTTAACCATCAAAAGAGGTGGCCAGAATCCGGTAAAATGCTCGCTGGCGACGACCAGCCAGGACCGACCGTCGGATGGAGGCTGACCAACAGGGGGGTCAAACCCCTCTCTACCCCTCTCCTCATCTCAGCCTCTACCCAAAAGGCGATGCGACCACCGCCAACGATGCCAGGCCGGCCACAGGCCATGGCCGATTTTGCACGGCCCCACCAGTCCTCCAACGATGCCGTTCACCGCTGCCACAACCACCACTCGCGGCCACGGGCGGATGTACCTAGGACAATGAGGGCATTTGACCCCATTCCTAAATTTTAAAAAAAATTATTAGTACTAATAATAATTTTTTTTTTGGTTATTATCCGTCTCTAATCTTAATCTTAACATGGTCGCCCCCATTGTAAAAATTTTTTTAGTCGTCTCCATCGTAAAAATCCTGGATCCCCCACTGCTCGCGGCCACATTAAAACCCCAAAACACCAAAGGTAGAAATCCGATTTTTACTCTAAATTTCCCCAAATCATACCCAATCAAAGCATTGAACTAGCAAATCAAAAGACGTGAGGTCGATTTAAGGCTTACGACTCTCAACCTGAGCTCCGATTTTCGGATTCCGTGGAAACATCGACGGATTTCTCTGTCGACGGTCTTGACTCCCTTTCTCGGCCTTCCTCTGCCCCTCGCATGGTCACCGTTGGCTGCCTACAGCCTCGTTTCCAGCTCGCTATCTTCGAAGACCCAAGCTCGCCGGCCTCCCACTCGCGTCGTCAGAGGTGAAGCAGGAGAATCTAGAAGAGAAGGAGATGCCGGGAAAAGAAAAGAGAAGAAGCAGGGGTCTGGTAAAAGAACCCGATTACTTTTAGCACACCCCCATGCCCGGGCACACCCCGACTCTTTTTTTTTTTTTGGACGATTTTAGCCTTACGGTAGTATACTACCGTAACACGTGAATGAAAACGGTAGTATACTACCGTAAGCCCTTCGGATGCCAAGAAATGAGACCGAACGG
>JAOWBR010039970.1:3281-25330 GCA_028571145.1 Dionaea muscipula
TCTCCCGTAAACCCTCTCCCCATCATTCATGTGCCAGACTTCGACCTCCTACACATCCCTCTTAGTACGGTTCCCATAGTGTACCAATTGCGGTGCGTCACATCCGTAAAGGAAGCGAAAGGGAGTGGACTGTGATGTGAAAGGATGTGTTATACCAATACTCTGCCTAAGCCACCCAACGCGCCCATGAGCGAGGAGTATCCAATACAAAGCAACGCAAGTAGGTCTCTAGACATCAATTGACCACTACGGTTTGCCCATCCATCTGACGATGGTAAACTGAGCTACGCTTCAAGACTGTACATGCATCCGGAACAACTCCTTCCAAAACTAGCCAAAGAAAACTTTATCTTGTTTGACACTATGTCACACCGTGAAGGTGAACAATCTCCCTCAAGAAAGCAGTGCTACAGAAGTAGCGGATCTAGCGGTGAAGGGATCCCTAAGTGGAACAAAGTGGGCGTACTACTTAGCTGGTCAACCACTACCAAAATAATTGTATAACCTTCGGACTTGGGCAGTCCATCGATAAAGTCCATGTCAACCTCTTGAAGAGGTTTGTAGACAAATATGTATGTTAGTTATTGTTGGTGTACATCTCTTTACTATATGTGATGAACCTAAATTTTAGACATATGGTTTAAGTATATGTCATCAGTTTCAAGTGAAGAGCAGACATACATTGAGGAGGGATGTGTTGAGGTTTTTTAATAATAAAAAAATATTTTCAACCCATAGACGGCCCGGCCCGGCCCGATAATCGTAATGGGTGGGCTTGGGAACGAGTATAGGTCCATGGGCCGAGGCCCGGTCCGTCCAATTTTTTTGGAATGGGCTTGAAATAAGGGCGAGGCCCGACTCGAACCCGGCCCGAGCCCGCCCATGATCACCTCTAACCTCTTCCCACAAAACGACAATGGCTGTAGCAATCCTGCTAGAGACCTTACTTATTCCTTTGACAAGCATCACAACTCGCCACAAGATGCTCCACGTCTCTCTTCATCCCCACCCAATACAACTCGGCTGCCATTCGCTTATAAGTTTTGAGCACCCCTGAATGACCCTCAATGGCACTACAATGAAATTCATGTAACAACTGAGGAATGAGTTCCGACCCCTTGGGGATCACCAAACCCCCTTGATAGAGTAGCTTATGATCAACAACTGGGAAACGATCCTTCTTCTTCCGTACCAACTCTAAAATCATCCCTATCTCCACATCAACTTGCACCTCACTTTCCAACTCTACGAAATCCAACACCTGCACTATTAACAACGCAGCCAGGTATTGACAGGGTAACCACTTCCTCGATCCTCCTGGAGAGTGCATCTGGAGCCTTGTTCTCCTAACCCAGTTGGTATTGTATCTCAAAGTCATAACCAAGTAATTTGGACAACTAATGTTGGTGGGCCTCTTTCACCAACCGCTGCTCCGACAAGTACTTAAGACTGCACGGATCAGTGCACACTATAAAACGTCGGCCCAACAAGTTTGGTCTCCATTTTTGCACCACCAGCACAATCACCATAAGTTCTCGCTCTTATACAGACTTGAGGTGAGCCCTAGGGGTCAGAACTTGGCTAAAATACACAACTGGTCGCTGGATGTGCATCAGGACAGTCCCTAATCCACACCCCGAAGCATTAGTCTTCACCACAAAAGGTTTTAGTAAAGTTCTCTAATGCAAGTACTAGAACACTGGCCATAGCCTGTTTCAATTCTTCGTATGCTTTGGTGGCCTCTTCTCCCCACTTGAAGTTGTCTTTCTTGAGTTCTTCGGGCAGCAGCGAAGCTATTGCACCATACCCCTCACATACTTCCAGTAACATCTAGTTAACCCTAAGAATCCCCTCAACTCCCTCAATGTCCTTGGTGTAGGACAATCCAACATAGCAACTACCTTAGTTCAGTTTGCCGCTACTCCTCCTGACATGATATGACCCAAGTACTCAACACTCCGTTACCCAAAAGGACATGTTTTGGCATTAGCATACAGTTGGTTGGCTCGTATCTTAGACAACACTACCTCCAAATGTTGCAGGTGTTCTTGAATAGAATGACTATAGATTAAAATATCAATGAAAAACATCAATAGAAACTTTCGAAGATACGATTGGAACATCCGGTTCATGAGTGGTTGAAATGTCACCGGCACATTCGTGGACCACGCGACATGACTAAGAAGTCATAGTTCCCTGCATGAGTACAAAAAGTCATTTTAGCCACATCCTCCCCTCTCATCTAGATCTGGTGGTTCCCGAATTTCAAGTCCAACTTAAAGAACACACAAGCCCCATACGTCTAACAACTGATTGATCACCGGGATAGGGAACTTGTTAGGCACTGTCCCTTTATTGAGCACCCTGTAATCCACACAAAAATCGCCAACTACCATCCTTTTTTTTCACCAATAAGACCGGGCTAGAAAATGAACTCATATTAAGTTGTATAATACTCGACTCCAACATCTCCTTCCAACCTCTCAATCTCATCCTTCTAGGCTTGTGGTTAGCGGTAAGGTCGGATACAAATCGGTGACACCCCTTCCTTCAACACAATAGCCTGCTCCTGTTCCCTATACGGTGGTAGACCCTCGGGCATATGGAGCACATCCTCAAATCGGTCCAACACTTCTTGCACAAATTGCAAGAAGCCATTTCCCCCTCTCTCAATGGTCTTAAGTAAGGTTTTGACCCACACCAAAGTTTTACATGAGCCCAAGTCTCCCTCTAGAACCACCTTTCAATCTCCCAACACGAATTGCATTCTCAACAACTTCCGGTGAACCTCTGTCTCTCCCCTATAACTCAACCACTTCATACCCAAAATAACATAAGATACCTCAAACCAAGGGTAGAAAATCCCCAATTGCCTCCAACCCTTGCATGGTCAAGTATAAGCCTTTACATGTCCCTTCACTCCTCACTAACGCTGCCGTGCTATGGTTACCCCATTTTTGCCAGTCTCGGTCCACACCAATCCTAGCTTTTGTATCACTCGGTTGTAGACAAAGTTGTGGGTTGCCCACTATCAATAAATACCATTACACTTTGGCCCAGAATGCCCCCCTTGAGTTTCATTGTATGATACGATGTGAACCCTACAAGTTAAGCTATACTTCAACCACGTCCAAATGGTGATGCACCGCTTCTTCTTCACCCCTTTCCTCCTGTTCCACCTCTTCGCCGTCCTCATCGCATACTGTCGACACTTAGAGCCTCCTATCTTTACAACTGTTGATTCTCATTTCATTAGGTCAAAGTTACATCATCAAAGGAAGCCTCATAAATATATATATATTCCTAGTCTATGGGTCACTCATAATGGGCCACTCATAATAGGCCACAATAATAATATACTATGACTCACAACTCTAAATATCACAACACTCCCCCTTAAGATGGAGTATAGATATTAATCATGTCTAGCTTATTACAAATAAATTTGACCCGATTTCCCATTAAAGGTTTAGTAAGCATGCCCCCAAGTTGATCTTTAGTTTTCACATGATTCAACACGATGTCTCTGTCCTGTAATTTTTCTCTCACAAAATGACAGTCCAATTCGATATGTTTGGTGTGTTCGTGAAACACTAGATTAGATGTAATATGTATGACAAACTGATTGTTATATCAAGGCTGGGTAGGTCATGGAGTTGGATACTTCAACTCATCAAGTAATATGTCACGTCACTAGTAACATGGGTAAGTGCTCTATACTCAGACTCAGCACTCGATCTAGCAACGACGGTTTGCTTCTTATTTTTTCAGGAAACTAGATTCCCACTTACAAAGACATAATAGTCGGTAGTAGATTTTTAATTTAATGGTGAGTTTGTCCAATCTGTATCAGATAATCCCTCTATGTGTCAGTGTCCATGGTCACCATAGAATAAGCTCCTACTTGGATGCCCTTTAATATATCAAAGAATATGGACTACAACCTCCCAATGAGAAGTCTGAGGGTCCAACATAAACTGGCCGATAACACTGATTAAGAAGGCAATATCCTGTCAAGTGATAGAGAGATAATTTAACTTGTCCACCAATCTTCTATACTGATCAAGCTCCTTATATGAATCACCTTCTTCAGGAACGAGTTTTACTCCAGAGGAGCATAGAAGTATTACTCGGCTTGACATCTATCATACCCATATCTTGTAGAAGGTCAAGTGCATACTTACGCTGGGATAGAAAGATCCCACGGCTGCACCTAGCAACCTCAATGCCCATGAAGTACTTCAATTGTCCTAAATCCTTAGTCTGAAATTGCTTCTGTAGGAAAATCTTAGTGACATAATCCTTGTACTATCACTCCCGGTAATAACAATATCATTCACATAGACAACTTAAAAGATCCATCCAGTTGTAGAATGTTTAGAGAAAATTGAGTGATCATTTGCAGACTTCTGCATGCCAAACTCCATCACTACAGAACTGAACCAGCCAAACCATGTTTTGGGAGATTGTTTCAACCCATACGACTTTCTCAACCAACACACATGATCCGACAACACCCCCGAGCAACAAAGTCGGGAAGTTGCTCCACATAAACCCCCTGAAGTAGATCCCCATGAAGAAAGATATTTTTCACATCATGCTGATGCAAAGGCCACCCCGAGGAAACAGTAAGAGAAATCAGAAGGCGAACAGAAGTCATCTTAGCAACAGGAGAAAAGGTGTCCGTGTAATCAATCTCATAGACTTGGGCATAGCATTTGGTAACCAACCGAGCCTTAAGGCGAGCAACAGAGCCATCAAGGTTGACCTTCACAACATAAACCCATTTGCAGCCAATAGTCTTCTTCTCGACAGGTAAAGGCACAAGGTCCCACGTATGATTGGTCTCTAGAGCTTGGAGTTCCTCAAGCAAGGCTTGTTGCCACTCAGGAGAGGAGAGTGTATCAGACAAGGACCGAGGAACAGAGTGAGAGTTCAAACGCAAGATAAAAGCCTGCAAAAAAGAAGAGAGACCATCATAGAGATATGGGCAGATAAAGGATAAGTAGCACAGCTGTGTTGACCCTTCCGTAAGGCAATGGGAACATCTAGATCGGAAGAGGCAGAAGGCAAGATCCTGAGACGAGGAATCAGGACCAGAGCTAGCGGCAGGAGTCGGTTCAGGAGCAGTTACGGGAGGGGAATCATCCACAATAGGAGGAGAACTATATAAGATCACAAACCGAGGACCACAGACATAGACCCGAAGTAGTGGAGGAGGGTCAGACAACAGGACGGTTGTAGATGATGGAATGGAACAATGCACTAGCTCATATACTAGACTCTCATCAATAGAAGAGGATTGAGCAGAGGATGACGAGTTGGAGAAGGAGGTGGACTCATCAAACACAACATCGGATATCATCATCATTACCTTTTCCCACAAAATGGGGTCGGTCACATGTGTCCGTGGAACACGTGCACATGAGATCCGACAAAAATAGTATGTTGGCTGTCGGTTACCTAACACACACTGTCCTAACCTATCATTAGGTTAGAGCAAAAGAAAAAAGAACACACAACAATATCATAAAAAACACAGTAGTAGAAGTCATAGAAACAAAAGGCAACTCACGCAAAATGAAAAATAATAAAAAACAGTGAACGATAGAGTACAACACCATTAAATCTCACTGAGACGCGACGTATAAACATCGCTAATACGCCTACCGTTCACTAAGCGGGATCTGTTGGCCCAGTTGCATAATTAAAACGACGAGTCATATAACCAGAATGTTTCGAAACAGTGTTTCAATGCTTTGCATTTAAACAGTATGCGTAACAGATTATCAATGTATCGAAATAGAGATAAAAAGGATAAGGAAAGGAAAGTTGACACCGTGATTATACTGGTTCGGCTGAACCGTACATCCAGTTCCCGAAGCCTTAGTCTCAAGCTTTCATCCTCTGTCTTGAAACATATTTGTCTTAACGGTGACAAACAAATCCACTTGTCTTACCGGTGCAAGCACACCTATACAAGTCATAGCTCACCTTTTGTCTTTACCTAACCCCTTAGTAGCTTTCTGAGAATACAATACCAAGATGAGCTTCTTATCATGCTCTCTCGTGCTAACACTCTCTTGGCTTGTTTTGGGTAACAAAAGGATTTTCTTTAGCTATACTTGTGGAACATTTCAAGAGTTTAGGAGCTCAAGGTCAAGTCGGTAATGGACTACATTTTGCTTCTTGGCTTGACCTTTCCCAGCTCACGTGTGTGTTCTCCTTGGAAGCTCTTCTGATATATATAATCATCTCAGGAAGATTCAGAAACATCTGCCCAAGAACCACTAAAAAGCTAACCGTTGCTATTATTTAGCGGGTAAAGACTGTTGCAAAACATTCTGTAGAGGTCCGCGCACCTTTTCAAGAAAGCTTCAAATCATGTTTTGATCTTCTGAATTGTAGTGAATAAAAGCCACAATGTCATCTGGTCTCTTGCAAGGTGTCATCAAATGGCACTCTCAAAGACCGAAATATAAATTACAACTCCTCAATCAAAGAGATTATCTATTAAACACAAAAATTCTACTCATATGAAACAAAGGACGATCCTCCAATCTGATCATGGGCTTATGGCTCAACACATATTACAACACAAAGTGTCCAAAGCCTAACACACCAAAATCTAAGTCTTAAGAAAGTCGTCATCGGTCAAGCATTCCGAAACAAAGTGTTCAGACACATAAGGCTTATAAAGTGTCAGTTTGAATCTTGGGGATAATTCAAACTCTTCTTAACTTGCACACTTAAAGTACACGTTAGAAAACATTTGTCATCATTAAAATCATCATCAAAACATAACTCAACAATCTCCCTCTTTTTGATGATGATGACAAAAGTAGTAATGCGACGATAAGTTATAGAACAATAAGTTCAAATATCCACACATTCAACATTATGATCTTTATTATGCACGTGGGTTATCAAAGTCAGTATATGAACTTTTAACTTTTCTCCCCCTCAATATCAGACATGTAGTCGATCAATCATGAAGTAAATGGGGTTACTATTTAATCATCCACACAATCAATATTTCAAACATTATCAAAACATGCAGATTAACAAGGTCATCACATAAATTTTCATCCATCTCCCCCCTCAAAATCTGAGTATATATAGATATCAATGAAGCACTAGGGAAACTCCCCCTCAAAAGATGTATGTCTCGAAAGATACACAATTAAGCCCAAAGGGGGAAATCACAAATCTGGATTTAGACATTTATGCACGATCGTTTAGCTCTGAATTATTAAATCCAAAAATATAAGCTCAGGCTCTGATACCAATTGTTGGCCCAGTTGCATAACTAAAACGATGAGTCATATAATGTTTCCAAACAAAGTGTTTCAATGTTTTCCATTTAAACAGTATGCGCAACAGATTATCAATGTATCGAGACAGAGATAAAAAGGATAAGGAAAGGGAAATTGACACCGTGATTTATATTGATTCGGTCGAACCGCACATCCAGTCCCCGAAGGCTTAGCCTCAAGCTTTCATCCTCTATCTTAAAACACATTTGTCTTAACGGTGACAAACAAACCCACTTGCCTTATCGGCGCAAGCACACCCATATAAGTCATAGCTCACTTTCTATCTTTACCTAACCCCTTAGTAGCTTTCTAAGAATACAACACCATGACGAGCTGTTTACCACTCTCTCGTGCTCACACTTTCTTGGCTTGTTTTGGGTAACAAAAGGATTTTCTTTAGCTACACTTGTGAAACATTTCAAGAGTTTAGGAGCTCAAGGTTCAAGTCGGTAATAGACTACATTTTGCTTCTTGGCTTGACCTTCTCCATCTCACGTGTGTGTTCTCTTTGTAAGCTCTTTTGATATATATAATCATCTCAGGAAGATTCAGAAGCATCTGCCCAGGAACCACCAAAGAGCCAACCGTTTCTATTGCCCAGCGGGTAAAGACTGTTGCAGAACATTCTGTAGAGGTTTGGGCACATTTTTAAAAAGCTTCAAATCACGTTTTGATCTTCTGAATTGTAGTGGATAAAAGCCACAATGTCTTCTGGTCTCTTGCAAGGTGTCATCAAATGGCCAAGACTCTCAATAATCGAAATATAAATTACAATAACTCAATTAAAGAGATTATCTACTAAACATAAAAATTCTACTCCTATGAAACGAAGGATGATCCTCCAATCTGATCATGGGCTTATGGCTCAACACATATTACAACACAAAGTGTCCAAAGTCCAACACATAAGAACATCGTCATCGGTCAAACGTTCCGAAACAAAGTGTTTGGACACATAAGGCTTACAAAGTGTCAGTTTGAATCTTGGGGATAATTCAAATTATTCTTAACCTTCACACTTAAGGTAGACGTTAGAAAACATTTGTCATCATTAAAATCATCATCAAACATAACTCAACAGGATCAATCGTAGTAATCTGTCTCCTCCACCCTGCCTGATGCATAACATCCTCCATGGTGAGGTACAATATGACTAGGTCCGTACGGATCACTTTATCCCAAGTCATCTTTGGACGCCCTCGGTTTCTCGTACCTTCTAACAACAAAGACTCTACCCGCCTAACAGGCACATCCATCGATTTCCTCCATATGTGTCCTGTCTGCGTAGGTGTCCCTTCCTCATTTTATCAAACCACTAATAACACTCCAACTTGTCGACATATTTCCTCATTTCTCAATCTCTCGCTATAGGTAAGACCATACATCCATCTTAACATACGCATCTCTGCCACCCTCTATACACGACTCTTCTTGATCGGCTAACATTTTATTCCGTAAAGTAGAGATGGTCGAATCGTCCTTCAATAAAATCGTCTCAGCTCGGGGGAATAACATTTGTATCCCTTCTGTGTACGAGAGTACCAAGAAAGATGCATCGCAATGACTTGGGATCAAGTTTAGTGAGGTGAGGGCAAATATTATGAACATAACAAAGGCATCCAAAGACACAAAGTGGAAGAGGATGAAGAGGATGGAGAGACGTATTAGGAAAGAGAACACGACGGGGAATATCTCCCTGAAGAATAGAAGAGGGCATACAATTAATCAGATATGTGGCGGTTAGAACGGCTTCACCCCAGAACATCTTTGGTACTCACATTTGAAACATATGAGTATGAGTAACCTGTAATAAGTGAATATTCTTGCGTTCGGCTACCCCATTCTGGGGTGGTGTATCTAGGAAATTCTAGGCGAAGTAAATGAACTGAATGAAATCGAGCATTTGTGAAAATGTCCAAAAATGAATTGTAAGAAATTAAAATACAAAATTGGGCACTTAAAAAAGCTTGCCAAGAAAAGAATGAGGCAAAGTGTAAAAAACAATAAGAAAAATATGAATGTTCTATGTGCGCTTGAATCATGACAATTGTGTGCAATTTTTTATTGATGGTAGCCATTCAATGGTTCCTTTGTCTTTCTGCCAAATTCATAGCCTGCCAGTGTAGTAGATAGAGTTGCGTCTTAGCTCAAAAAACAAGAAAAGAAAGGAAGATGCACTAGTGACTTGTGATTACTAGGGACATGAAGAACAGTGGGAAGCTGGTCATGACTTGCATGCAAGACCATGGCAGGGAACGTTAGCTATCAGGCAGGCTGCTGGTTCTCCCATAAGTACAAAAAATAGAAGCCATGTTTTTTAACTTTACTCTTCACTGTATTAAGCTCGTAAATACTTTCAAAACTAAAAATTGGAAGATCAAGTGTCTATAAAAGGTTTCAGCTATACGACTTTCTTTCTGCAATGTTCGCCATGTGCTTTATTGATGAGTTAAGTGATACATGGTGAAAGCATTTGCTTTGTGACCTTGTGCTGAATAGTTTATCATGGAAGCTAATTATCCTTAAAACTCTAGTTCAAAATTTAGTGTGAGAAATGAGAAACCCTTTTTAAAGTTCCCACACCTATTAAAGAATTTTCAGTGGCTTTTTGCTTGAAATCCTGTAGAGGTTTATCAAAGAGAAACCCCTGAAATGTATCCTATCTTACAGTTTTAGTATCCCATAAGATTTGATGACTTGTCTTCGATGCTTTTTGGAGAATAGCCTTGGTGTTACATGTCCATGCAAACAAAAGGCAAAGGATATTATTGTAAGTTCCTTGGGCTGGTTTGATTGTAGCAACCCGCAGGCCATTATGAGTTTATAAATAATATAGATGAAACCCTCCTAGGGTTTGTGTCTTATCATTATTGTTATGAGTTAGGTTTGAGTATTGGACTTGGACCTAGGTTTTTCTATACTATACTTTATGTTGTAATGGACTTATTATATTTATGTGATGTATAAATACCAAGAAAAGCCTCACTTGAGAGGCTAAGCCTTCTAACCACATCATTGAACATGGTATCAGAGCGACACAGTAAAACCCCAGCTACGTGAACAGTGCAGCCGTAGGTGAACAATGCCGCTATAGTGAGCTCATCATGCCTAGCCCTCTGCTGCCACTTCTCTGACCGGACCACCACCATCCATCATCTACCCGACAACCTTAGGGGTGTTGTTCCGACCGCTACTAGTCGCCCCACGCGGCAACTATCATCTTCAACCGTGAGTTAGGGTTTGCAACCTATAGATTCACACCTTTTCTTCATGATTCTCGACCATCAGCTTGTCTAGGGTAGTAGCACAAACCCCGTTGACGCTCGTCCTCCTGGTGGCTTTCCGGCCAGATGCTCCACACGCCCACACGTGCCGCTCCCATCACCCGTGCGTGGCCCTTACGCGCCTCATGCGCCGCCGCAGCCCAAACACCTCTGGGACAGTATGCTCCAATTATCCTCCTTGTCATCTTCTCCTCTTCTGCCCTCTACTGATCCGTGTATGTGATTTGGACTTAAGTTGTCTTTGGGTGTTCTTGTTCGTCTTCGATTGATTGCTAGTTTGATTTTGTATGCTACTATCAATGCTCGGTGTCTAGTGCCTTTCTTTTGTGGTACTTTCGGCCTTTGTTTATTTAAGTTATGGCTACTGAGACCAATGAGAGGGCCACTGGAGAGACTTCATCTTCTTTTGTGACTATTGGCTCAATGAAGACATCGTCCGAATTTGTTCCTACTACCACTAAGTTCACTGATATTCGCTTGAGTGGAGTCAACTATTTTTAATGGCGTCGGTGAGTTGAGATTAGTATCATGGACATGGAGTTAGAGGACCATTTGACCAAGGAGGGTCCTAATGAGGAGACAGATCCTGTCAAGGCTAAGGCCTGGGCTCGGGCGGATGCCCATCTCTATACTCGTCTTCTTAACTCCATGGACTCCTCTATTGTTGATCTTGTGACTCACTGTCTTACTGTGAGGGAGATTTGGGATTATCTGATTCTCTTGTATTCTGGTAAAGGATAACATGAATAGGCTTTATGATGTGTCGCAATCATTCTTTCACCCACAGTTTGGTGAGTCTTCCCTCGGTGAGTATTTTGTCTTGTTTAAGAGGACTTATGAGGAGTTCAATATCTTGATGCCTATCGCTGCCAAGGTTACTAAGATGCAGCAATAGCGTGAGCAGATTGTCATCATGTCCTTTTTGAGTGATCTACCGCCCTCTTATGAATCCATCCGTTCTCAGATCTTAGCTAGTCGTGAGACCTCCTTGGTCGAGGCTTTCTCTCGAGCCAACCGAGCTATTCGCTCTTCCTCTTATGCTGGTAGTGATCGCACAATACTTGTCAGTTTTGGTGGCTCCCGTGGCCGAGGTCGTGGTCGAGGGGGAGATCGCCCATTTTGTATTCATTGTCAGCGTCCTGGTCATATCATTAAACATGTTATCAGCTACATGTCCTCCTTTCCACTATTGCTACCTTTGCAACTGATGGCAGATCTCCATGCTCCTATTGCAAGGCTCCTGGTCATACTCGAGGCAGATGTTTCAAGTTACATGGTCGACCTTCTGCTCCCCGGTAGGCTAATGTGACTTGCTCTGGAGTGGATCCCACTCATACTGAGGATAGTCTCCCTACTTTTACTCAGATATAGTCTTCTTTGGCTCCATCCGTACACTTTGCCCATTCTACTGCTTCTCTCTTTGCATCTCTTCGCTAGTGGATTATTGATATTAGGGCCTCTGACCATATGACCGGATCAGTAGGTATGATGCATGACTATTCGCCTACATCTTCCTATTCGGATGTTCGCATTGCAGATTGCACTTATATCCCTGTTAAAGGGATATGGACAGTACCTCTACCTCTTACTCCCACTCTTACATTACCTACTGTCCTCTACATTCCCGCTTCGTCTGTTAATTTATTATTTGTTAGTGCCTTGACTCGGACTCACCGCTGCACTGCTATCTTCTCTGGTCTCTCTTGTATTTTTCAGGATCCTTTGACGAGGAAGACTATTGGTAAGGGTCGACACTTGTCAGGGAGACTCTATGTGCTGGAGGTAAGTGTTGAAGGTAGAGTCACCTTCTGTTGTTTTTCCCAACATATCTATCACTGCTTTGAACCTTCATCGTCGTCTTGGTCATTCGACGCTCTCTAGTCTGAAGCGTCTCTGTCCTGAGGTTCAGTCTTTATCTGATTTGTTTTATGAGTCCTGTCAGTTTGTAAAACACCATCGAGTCTCATATCAGTCTAGGGTCAATCAACGACCGTGTGCTCCTTTTGCTTTACTGCATTCTGATGTTTGGGTCCTTATCTGGTAGAGTCTAAGGCAGGTTTTCGTTACTTTGTGTCATTTGTAGATGACTACTCAAGAATGACTTAGTTATTTTTAATGAAGAATCGTTCTAAATTATTTTCTGTCTTTTATACTGAGATAAAGACACTTTTCCATCCCTATACGTACATTCTGGAGTGATAATGCCCGGGAGTACTTCTCATCCTCCTTTGCTACATTTATGACCACTCATGAGATTCTCCATGAGTACTCTTTCCTAGATACACCATCGCAAAATGGTATTGCTGAACGCAAAATTCTTCTAGAAGTGATCCGGGCCCTTATGTTTCGCATGAGTGTGCTCAAAATATTTTGGAGTGAGGCAGTTTTAACTGTGTCCTACTTGATCAATTGCATGCCCTCCTCGGTTCTTCAAGGGGAGATACCCTTTAGTGTCCTCTTCCCAGAGAGCTCTTTACACCTCATTTATCCTCTTCCCTTACGTATCTTTGGCTGCACTTGTTATGTTAGGGATGTTCGCCCTACTCTCACTAAACTTGACCCAAAATCTTCGAGATGTGTTTTCTTGGGCTACTCATGTGTTCTGAAAGGGTATCGATGTTATTCTTTCGGCCTGAGACGGTTCTGTGTGTCTATTGATGTTACGTTTGATGAGTCTACACCATTTTTCTCCTCTTTGCTTCCGTCCTCTCTTCCTCGTCCATCTCAACCCGTGTCTGTGGATGATGACACTTTGGTCTATGAGCTTCTCCCCCGCCCGTCTGTGTGGTCTCCACCTGCCTCTCCCTCTCGTGCACTTACGTGTCTATCCTCTCCACCTCCACCCTTATCTTCTCCACTTCCCATCCGTCATGTCTGCACTCGTCGTCCATGTTGGGTCGTCTCTTGTGGTACCGACTTACCTCCGTTTCAATTGGATTCTCCTCATGTAGCTACTCCTGAGCCGACCTCTGTTGATCCCCCGTCTCCGTCATTGGATTCCTTGACCTTGCTTCTTCCTCGGACTTGGATGTTTCTATCGCCCTACGCAAGGGCCAGAGGAGGTGTGATACATACCCTCTTTCTACTCATTTATCATATGCAGGGGTTTCTTCTTTCTTGCAGGCTTTTATCTCCGCCCTAGACTCTCTTACTGTTCCCCGGTCCGTATCTGAGGCTCTCTCTTCCCCGGAGTGGTCACAAGCCATTTCTTAGCAGATGGTTGCTCTTGAAACTAATTAGACCTGAGATCTTATCCCTCTGCGTCCTGGAAAGAAAGTTATTGGTTGCAAGTAGGTTTTTGCTGTGAAGTTAAATCCTGATGGTTTGGTTGCTCGTCTTAAGGCCCGTTTGGTAGCCAAGCTATGCTCAGGTCTATGACATTGATTATATTGAGACGTTTTCTCCTGTGGCCAAAATGGCCTTTGTGCGTCTTCTGATTTCTTTGGCTGCATCCTCTCATTGGCCTTTGTATCAACTAGATGTGAAAAATGCTTTTCTTCATGGGGATCTTCACGAGGAGGTTTATGTGGAGCAACCTTCTGGGTTTGTTGCTTGGGGGGAGTGTGGGTATGTACGTCGCCTGAAGAAGTCCCTATATGGGCTTCGATAATCACCTCGCGTTTGGTTTGGACGGTTCAGTTCTGTCATTCTGGAGTTTGGTCTACAACGGTTTGAAAAAAAAATCATTTTGTCTTCTATCGGCATTCCTAGTGAGGGTTGCATTTTTCTTGTGGTTTATGTTGATGAAATTGTCATCACTGGTAGTGACAATTCAGGGATCGCCTCCTTGAAGGTATTCCTTCAGAGCCATTTTCAGGCCAATGACCTCGGGTCTTTAAGGTATTTCTTGGGAATTGAGGTATCTCGTTTTTAGTGTGAGATTTACTTGTCTCAACGCAAGTATGCTTTGGACTTGTTGTAAGATACTGGTATGCTTGATGCCAAGCTAAGTGACACTCCGATGCTTCCTGGGACGAGACTTTTGCCTAAAGAAGGTATTGCATTGGATGATCCAGATGGATATAGACGCTTGGTGGGTCAACTGAACTACTTCTCTATCACACGTCCTAATATTGTCTTTTCAGTCAACGTGGTTAATCAGTTTATGTTAGACCCTCGAGTTCCTTATTGGGAAGCAGTTGCTCACATTCTTCGATATATCAAGGAACATCCTAATCTAGACCTACTCTATAGTGATCATAGTTAC
This sequence comes from Dionaea muscipula, assembly GCA_028571145.1. Taxonomy (NCBI): domain Eukaryota; kingdom Viridiplantae; phylum Streptophyta; class Magnoliopsida; order Caryophyllales; family Droseraceae; genus Dionaea; species Dionaea muscipula. The sequence continues at coordinate 18,089 of JAOWBR010039970.1, forward strand.
AGACGGATTGAGGGTTTCTCTGATGCACACTGGGCTGGCTCACCCTCTGATCGGAAGTCCACCAATAGTTATTGTGTTTTTATTGGTGGCAATCTAGTTTCGTAGAAGAGTAAGAAACAGTCTGTTATTACTAGATCTAATGCCGAGTCTGAGTGTCGTGCTCTAGCTCACTTGCCTAGTGATGTCACCTATCTTCGCCAGTTACTCGATGAGTTGGAGCTTCCTGCTCCAAGACCTGCTCAGTTGTGGTGCAACATTAAGTCTGCTATTCACATTGTTTTCAATTCGGTTTTCCATGAAGAATGAAGAATATTGAGGTTGATTGTCACTTTGTGAGAGAGAAGTTGAAGAGTGGTGATATTCTGTTGAGCTATGTAAAGACAGGAGAGTAACTTGGTGACATCCTAACTAAACTTCTTTGTGGGAATCGGGTTGATTATATTTGTAACGAGTTGGGTATGATTAATATCCATGCTCCAACTTGAGGGGAAGTGTTGTGTGTTAGGTTTGAGTATTGGGCTTGGGCCTAGGTTTCTCTATGCTATGCTTTATGTTGTAATGGACTTGTTATATTTATGTGATGTATAAATACAAAGAAAAGCCTCACTTGAAGGTTGACCCTGGATTATTAATCCAATCTGGGGTCCCTTATCCCCAAAACAAACACGGCCTTAGAGTCTAATACATCACCATAATGTATGTCTAATACAATCATCGTGAAATCTGTTTAAATTGAGCTGATCCTCGCCCCCAGGTCCTCTGCTTATGTCTTGTACTAGAGTATACTCAAAGGAATGACCATGTTTTTCTGAAGAGCGTTTTCATGTTCAGGTTTCGTTGGCCTTGAAATGAGATTTTGACCTTGTTCAATGATAAAGAAGCGGCCACTGAGAATACTTTGAAGAACTTTTTCTAATAGCTGCTCTAAGAATCATTGACTAGAATGGTACGACAATGTAGCAGACTTGTTTTTTTGTTCTTTATTTTAAGATATTATTTATGGATCGATATTTTCCTTTACTGATTCATTCTGTTTCTATATCTTTTGATCTTCAATGTCAAGGTTCAATAAGAGTACTTTTACAACTTTCTATCTCTTGGCACCCTGCTCTTTAACCTACACTATCTTTTGCCTGTCACGCTTATGTTGTTTCATCTTTTTATTTTGCTTTTGCAGAAGTGATCGTGATGGTTGCTGTTGCTTTTCTTGTAATTCTCTTCAGTCTTCAAAAGTATGGCACAAGCAAAATGGGTTTTATAGTAGGCCCTGCTTTATTTGTATGGTTCGTTTCTCTTGGGGGCATTGGAATCTACAACCTTTTGAAGTATGATACCAATGTATGGAGGGCATTCAATCCCATTCACATATATTATTTCTTCAAAAGGAATACTGTCAAAGCTTGGTATGCGCTTGGGGGTTGTCTCCTGTGTGCAACAGGTATGCATTGTATATCATTTAGTTCTTCTTAGGTCTTGCTGTAATTAGATAGCATGCTGAACTAAATAGCTGCAGGAGTATTTGGGATGTGCTGATAGTCCAGAATTGCACGTCCTCCATGCGTTGAAGAAAAATGGCATAGTTCCAAAATCACAAACTTTAGGAAAACATATTTAATGTTGTTTTTGTTATTTATTTAAAGCAAACTCCCAACTCTACCCCTAGTGGGGAGTGAATATTAGATGCAAATGTGGTAATTGTTATATCACATGAACCATATACTCAATTATAAGGTCAATACTTGATTTAGACATATTTCTGGAACATCCCTAAATTGGAAAAGAAGTCTTTCAAGGAATGGAGTATTCCCAAATTCATCACCAACTTTCTCCAAAACTAATATAGTGACCTATCTTGATCATTAGCTCAAATGATTTATTTTGAGTTAGATGCATGCATAGTTGGATTTGATTGATATTGGTTACTCCTATTTAGAGAGTAATTAGTTCTGTAGAATAAGTTGAAGATAGAAATGAACAAGGAGTTCTTGAAAGGTAAGTCTTCAATTAATTAGTTAGTGATGAAACTATTCAGTTGTGAGCTAAAACAAGGTGTAATTTTATCAGCGTGGTTGAAGTTGTGTTGGTTATTGGTTGGTGAGTCTGCTTCTCTTTTATTGTCGAGTCAGGTAGTTTTCTCTAAAACCTGCACAACCCATATCATGGGGATCAAACTGTTTGTGAGCTTCCAGGATGTGGCTGTAGCCTAAAGACAGCTGTTAAAATGCACCATTGGCTTGCCAAACCTATAGCTGATAAGGATGTGTCTAACCATTGCATGCTAAAAATGGCATCATGTTATGGACACTCTATGATAGAAGGCAAAATATTTCAAGTAACAAAGCTGTACCCTTATTGGCTGCTGTATTCATTCTTCCTTCTCCATCTTGTCTAATATTACAGAGGCTTAAAGCTTCTTTCTTGTTCGCTTATATGTTACTTTTGTCCATCTTGATATTCAGATTCTTCTATCATCAACTATATCAAATAGCGTAGCTGTACCCTTTTTGGAGTCTTTTTCTGCTGTATGAGTAAGTATATATTTTGTCAGGGTGACTGACTGGCAAGTTTGCTTCTTACATATCTGTTTTAGTTAGACGAGGTAGATTAATGTGCCACAAGTGGTCAACATATGTTCTTGATCAAGACATCAGAAGTTAAATGTTCCTTTAGTGGAAGAATACCAATACAAGTGGGAAATGCAAAGAGGAGAATGGAAGTGCTAATTCTGAATTTATAGTTGGAATTGATCTTCTAAGTATGCCACACACTCTTACATGAAAACATCATGCTCATGTACAAGCATATCCAAACCCGTAAATACTATATTGTGGAGGAGCACGAGATCTGGATGTTGATTTCTGCTAATGATTCCTGGTTGAAGCTCCCACCAGAATTTCTGTTTATTGCTTGAATTGGCTAGTTACTGGAATCACAGAAAGCCGGGCACTCTTGCTTCAGTGACTGCACTGGATTAAGTAAAGGCCATTTGTCTGGACTGTGGTTCTCGTCTTCTTGTTGTGGATGGCTTTTTTAGATCCAACTCTTGTTTTTACCTAGGTGATATCTAACTCTTGTTTGGAAATCAAATGCCTTTTCTGTGCTTCCTGACAGTTTAATCAAAGTCTATCCTAGGCATCGAACTAACGCTTGTGTTTCAAAAAACTAACGCCAAAATGTCATTGCTTACTGTTTTTAAGTGCTTCTACTCCAAGTATAGATGCAAAAGTGGATACAGTGTTACGATTAGACTGCTGTTTACTATCTAAATGATATTTAGACTTCAGACCTATCTTGGTGTAAGATTTGATTGTCTAAAATGTGCTATTTGCGATTTTCTCTGTTAAGGTTTTAATCTTAAAACACACATGGTAATGGTATTGATCCTTCTAATTTGAAATACCTACTTTGTTTTACTTCCACTTTCTCTTTCAGTTCAGCTTCAGCAGCTTGAAGTTAGTTTAAATGTGCAGCTGTTCAGCTGCTTTTGGACATGAATTTAAATCCTCTTTGCTGTATAGTTACTTTATGACCTATCAAAAGTATAAAACCTTAACTCTAACTGCGTCACTAAAAGAAGTTGGTTTCTGTGTCGTCATCATTCCTGTTCCAAGTAGTAGTGAAACCGGCTCTATGGTCATGGTAGAAGCACTGATGAACACTTTCAAGTTTATCATCTTTTCATCATTTTTGCCTTTCTCCTTTTGTTTTCAAGCTGCTCTCTTTGATAATCCTGGTCTCTGATTGTCCATCAGGTTCCGAGGCTATGTTTGCTGATCTTTGCTACTTCTCTGTGAGATCAGTTCAGGTAAATCAACTGGCCCAGGGGATGGGGGGTAGGGAATCAGTTTATGCATGCTTTATTGGACAATGTTACGCTGTCTAAAAGTTGAGTTCGCTGAACATGTTTGACTTTTTCTTTGCAGCTTACCTTTGTGTTTCTCGTATTTCCTTGCCTACTTCTGGGTTACCTTGGTCAGGCTGCATATCTTCTAGAAAATGAAGGGGATTATTCTCAGACTTTTTTCTCCTCTGTACCGAGTAAGTCTCTTAACGTTGTATCGGAAATTCTGGATGTTGGACTTTTAAGTACTGATGCAGATCTTGGTTCAGTTCTTTCTTGCTTTCCTTTTTTGTCTTAGTTTTTGTGGAGTCCTTTTTCCAATTCTCTGTTTGGGTTTAACGATTGTGAAATTAGGGCGTTGCATCTGCATAGCATGTAATGAGATGGATGACTCAAGAATGTTACCACTTACCATTCTGCCCACAGGTGGAGCTTTCTGGCCAGTCTTTGTCATTGCTAACATTGCTGCTTTAATTGCTAGTCGGGCGATGACAACTGCTACGTTCTCCTGTATAAAACAGTCAACAGCTCTTGGATGTTTTCCCCGGCTCAAAATTATCCATACATCACGAAAGTTCATGGGTCAGATTTATATCCCAGTACTGAACTGGTTTTTGCTTGTCGCATGCATTGTTCTGGTGTGCTCTGTTTCAAGCATTACCGAGATTGGGAATGCTTATGGTAATTGCTTCTTTCAGTTACTTATCTCCTCTTGCTACGTGTTTTCCCTTTCTGGAAATGTGTATTACTGAAGTTGTTGAAAAGATATTCCTATAACTTGTTTCTTTAGTTTTTCTCCTCCTTTGTCTCTGTCTTTTCCCTTTTCCTTGTGCTCCTCTTTCCCCTTTTGTTATGGTTAACTAAGCCTGGTATAGGATCAGTGTATTACTCCTGCTTTAGTTTAGCAAGTGATATGTAGACAGATACTATGATAACAACAATACGGTCGCTTCCCACCGAGTGGGGTCGGCCACACATATATGTAGGATACATGTACATAAAATTCGACAATATTAGTGTGTTGGCTATCGGCTACCTAACCCGCACTGTCATAGTCTAATTAGAAGATTAGACAATATTAGTGTGTTGGCTATCGACTACCTAACCCGCACTGTCATAGTTTAATTAGAAGATTAGGTTTGAGCAAACAAAAAAAAACAAAAATATATAGCAATAACAATATCACAATATTTTACGTAAGGTTAGTAGACACTAATAAATAACAGTATAGGAGTGTAAATAAACACAACAACAAAGGCCACAAATCTATGCAAAACTAGGACTTGGTCACCTAATAAATTTCAAATCCAACAATTATACTATACTCAGTAATCATATACCAACTTATGATAATGAGTAACACAGCCACAAGCATAGTCACTCCTACATGCCACGGTGACTCAATCCTAATATCCAACTCTTTTCGCGACTCTTATCACGCTTTGTTCCACTAAGTCGGATCGACCATCCTTATCTACATCCTTTATTTCGTCTGATGCACACTATCCTCTATGGTGAGTTGCAACATGTCAAGGTTCTTGCGGATCACTTTACTTTACGTTTTCTTCGGTCGCCTCCTATTTCTCTTGCCTTCCAACCTCCTAACCGGTGCATCAGACAATCTCCTCCATAAGTGACCTGTCCAACGTAGATGTCTCTCTCATCTTATTAAGTACCGGTGCCACCCCAAGTTGTCAACGAATGATTATCCTCTTTTTACGAGTAACTCGCACACATCCACCTCAACATATGCATCTCTGCCACAACCACTCTCTATGCGTCGTTCTTCTTGATTAGTCAACATTTCGTCTCGTACAGTAAGGCTGGTCGAATCAAAGTTCGATAAAATTTATCGTATTGAAGGGGTACTCGTCTATCACACACAACACCTGAGACGACTCTCCATTTCTATCAACCCGCATTAATCATGCGGGTTACATCCACGTCAATCTCTCCATCATCTTATATAAGGGATCCAGTTTATATGTCGTAAACTGGTCCTTATTTCTATACATGGTATGGAATTAGATGAGCATTTGGACGAACCAGGTCTTATTGTCGAGTAGGCTCCTAATCCAGCTAGGGCATGGGCAGTTGGGCACAAGTAGATGCTTGTTTGTATACTCGTATGATTAATTACATGGATCCACAAATAGTTCCCCTTGGACATTATGATACGGTGAGACGGCTTTGGGCGTATTTGATGCTTTTATATTCCATGAAAGAAAACATGAATTGGCTCTAACATTTTTCTCGGTCTTACTTTTTACCTTAGGAGGGTGATACTTCACTTGGTTATTACTTTACGTCTTTTAAGCAGATATGAGAAGTTCAATATTCTGATGTCCATTTCCTCTGACATAGCAGCTATGCATGCATCAACAACGAGAGCAGCTCGCTATCATGTCCTTTCTCAGTGGCTTATCTCCTAGGCTTGATTCTATTCGTTCTCAAATTCTGGTGAATAAGGAGACTTCATGGCTTTTCTAGGGTCAACCGAGTTATATGACCATCTTCAGGGTCAATACATGATGGTGGTGATCATGTTGCTCTCGCTAGTTCTACTAGGTCATGTGGACATTGCCGTGGTTGTGGGGATGTCTGACCTTTTTACACCCATTGCCATCAACTGAGATATGTTCTTTCCAACTTAATAGTCAATCATCTGCTCCTACAACTCCTGATGGATGACCTGTTTGTTCATACTGTAACGCCTCTAGCCATACTCATTGTTATACCCGGAAATAAATCCGACACGTGGACACTTAGTATTGAACCACGTGAATATATATGCGACACGTGTATTAATATATAGGCTAATATTAATATGACTAATATTAATATATATATATATATATTAATATAGCGGACAGGACAACTCATTCACCATGCTCGACGGAACTCGCCTCCGGCCCATGCATGAAGAGCGACTCTTATGAGCGAGGTGGTATACGCGGGCAGGCGAGCTCACCTCCACGTACCTGAGCATGGCGACGAAGCCAGCAAGCAGCTACCCTCCACACGCGCGGGCTGCCGAGCCTCCTTGTAGTTGTGCATGGCGACCTCCTCGACGAGCACCGGACGTCCCCGGACAGCGGCGAGCAGCAGCTCGGTGTACGGAAGCCGGCGAGCAGCTGCCATGGAGGGAGTTCCATGCGAGCTCCGAGCTGCTAAGTATGGTGAATGAATGGTCCGGCGAGCAGTGGCGGCCGAGTATGGTGGTCGACGAGCAGGTGCCTTCCGCTTCCTCATTCGGCGAGCTCCGAGCACGAGGAGGAGATGGCGAGCACCGAGCCCCGAGCATGGCGAGCAGCTGATGATCCGCGAGCAGCGAACACCCGTGGGCGGCTCCATCATGGCGGGCAGCCGAGCACCAAGCTGGCGAGCACCGAGCTCCTCCA
>JAOWBR010039971.1:0-15854 GCA_028571145.1 Dionaea muscipula
TTTCTCAACATGCTAAATCAATCATAATGAGCATAAATAAACATGAAAATGATCATAAAATCCGGGGTATAACAATCGCATCGGTTGAAATGCCAAGAAAATTCAGCTTTCCCAACACCAAGCTCTACGATGGGACAACGGATCCCGAGGACCACATAGCCCAATACAGGCAGAGAATGTTTTCGGCTTCAATTCCGAACGGAATCAGAGAAGCCTTCATGTGCAAAGGGTTTGGTGTCAGTCTCGTAGACCCAGCCCTGCAATAGTATACAAGTCTTCCTAACTAATCTATTTCCTCTTTTGCTTAATTAACCGATATCTTTGTGGAGCATTTTGCAAGCAGTAGGAAAATCGCAAAGATTTCGGACGATCTTTATCGCCTACAGCAAAGGAAAAGTGAGCCTTTAAGAGACTTCGTCGGATGTTTCAACCGAGAGAAGGTCTCGATCCCTCATTGTCATGCTGAAATGGCTATCACGGCGTTCCAAAAAGGATTGCTACCTGGATCCGACCTTTACAAAGAATTGACCAAATACCCGTGCAAGTCTATGAAAGATGTACTCTCCAAGGCCTGGGCGCAGATCAAAGAAGTGACACTAGGAGCGATCGAAGAAGAGATCAGTCGTTCCAAAGACCTGCCAAACGAAAAGGTAATAACAATACCGATCAGCGCCAGAATGGAGGACCACTCAGTATCCAGCACAAGAGATCCAAAGGAGAATATAAGTCGTACGACAGAACAAAGAGAGCCAAACGACCAAACATTCCCCCATACAACCTGAATATTGAGCCTCTGAAAGTTGTCGCTATCATGAAATCGATGGGAAACGCAGTCAAATGGCCAGACAAGAAGCCTGGTTCGAATGGAAAAAGGGACACAAGCAAGTGGTGTGAATTTCATGAGGACCACAGCCATACAACCGTTGATTGCATCGCTCTAAGATTTGAAGTGGCCGCCCTCCTTAAAAACGAGCATCTAACTGAGTTCCTATCCGAAAAAAGCCAAGGAAATCAGGGCAAGGAGGAAGAATCAGAGCAAGGAAGGTAATAGCATTGCCTCGCCAGAACCTCCGCGGAACGAAAAGGTAATTAACTGTATCTCTGGAGGATCAGATGTCAGCTAAATCACGTATTCCGCTGCTAAGAGACATGTAAGGGAAGCTATCTCTCCCTTTCTTAACACCAAATCTCGTCCGATCTCCGCTACTAGCCTGTCCATCACATTCGCAGACAATGAGATAAGCGAACTGCACGACCCACATCATGATGCATTAGTAATTTCACTGAACATCGCCAATTGCCTAGTCAAGAGAATTCTCATCGACAATGGCAGCTCGACCAATGTTCTTTTTCTCTCCACCATGAAAGAAATGGGGATCGAAGAAGGGTCGATCATCCGACACCCCACTGCCCTCATAGGGTTTAGCGGAGAACACAAATACACACTGGGAGACATCATTTTGCCCATTTATGCGGAGGGGGTAAACTTGAACACCAAACTCTCAGTAGTCGACTGCCCTTTGTCGTATAATGCAATCTTGGGAATACCTTGGATCAATAACATGAAAGCCATCCCGTCCACCTACCACCAAACCATTAAGTTTTCGACTAGGTAGGGGGTGTGGGAGATTAACAACATTCAAAGAGTGTCTAGGGCCTACTACCAAAGCACTAGCTCTCTGAACGACACCCAAACCCCTATAGCAATTACAGGGGTCGAGTCCTTCCGATTCGGCTAAGGAATCAGCCTTGGAGGAACTCGACGAAGTATCGCTCGACCTGAAACATCCGGATTGCAAGACACATGTGAGATCATAATTAGATCCTCACATCCGCACGGAATTAGTTAAGTTCCTCACCGCCAACAACGATTGTTTTGCATGGTCGCATGCAGACATGATCGGGATTAGTCCCGCGATATACATGCACGAACTTAACATCGATCCAAGTTTTTCTCCTGTAAAGCAGAAAAGAAGGAAGTTTGCTGTCAAGCGGAACAAAATCATCAACGATGAGATCCAGAATCTGCTCGACATCGGATCTGTACGGGAAGTCCACTACCCCGAATGGCTTGCAAACGTTGTGGTCGTCAAAAAGAAGAACGGGAAGTGGCGAGTCTGCATCGACTTCACTGATCTTAACAAAGCCTGCCCTAAAGACCCTTTTCCACTTCCGCACATCGATACAAAAGTTGACGCCACGGCAGAGCACGAACTGCTCAGCTTCATGGACGCCTTCTCTGGATACAACCAGATTCTCATGCATCCGAACGACCAAGAGAAGACAGCTTTCATCACCGAAAGAGGGATCTTTTGCTACAAAGTCATGCCGTTCGGATTAGAGAATGCGCGGGCCTATCAGAGACTTGTCAACAGGATGTTCGCTCACCAGATTGGCAAGACTATGGAGGTCTACATTGACGACATGCTCGTCAAATCCCTCGCGGTAAACCAACATCTGGACCACCTAGGACAGACCTTTTAGATCCTGAAAAAATATAACATGAAGCTGAACCCTACAAAGTGTTCGTTCGGAGTTTTTTTCTGGAAAGTTCCTTGGCTACCTTGTTACCAAGCGAGGAGTAGAACGAAACCCTGACCAAATCCGGGCTATCCAGAATATAGCCTCCCCGGTGAACATCAAGGAAGTTTAAAAGCTGATCGGACGATTGGCGGCGCTAAGTAGATTCATCTCAAGATCGTCCAACAAGTGCAAGCATTTCTTCACAACTCTGAAGAAAACCCAGGAATTCTAGTGGACTGATGAATATGAAGACGCCCTTCAACAACTGAAAGATTACTTAGCCAATCCGCCACTCCTCTCAAAACCGATCGACCATGAAAGACTCTTCGTCTACCTGGTCGTATCCGAAGTCGCTGTTAGTTCAGTGCTCGTTCGCGAGGAAGATGACAGGCAGTATTCGATCTACTATGTAAGCAAGACTCTACTCGATGCAGAAACAAGATACACGCAAATGGAAAAACTCGTCCTCTCACTAATCACCACCGCTCGAAAGCTGAGGCCCTAATTTCAAGGGCATCCCATAACTGTGGTAAGGAGTTTTCCACTAAGGAGCATCCTCCACAAGCTCGAGATCACCTAACGACTCACCAAATGGGCGATCGAGCTAACAGAACATGACATTACATTTGAGCCAAGAACTGCCATCAAATCCCAAGTGCTGGCCGATTTCATCAATGACTTCTCGATCGAACTCCAGAACAAGGCTAAAGCTGAACTCTGCCAGACAATTCAGAAAGATAGCCCAAAATGGAAGCTCTCGATCAATGGAGCCAGCAACATTAAGGGAAGCAGCCTTGGGATTGTTCTCACCCCTCCGAATGGAGACGAGATCCAGCAAGCCATCCACTGCGGATTCCGGACGACCAATAATGAAGCAGAACACGAAGCCCTGATAGTCGGCCTTTAGTTCACACTCAGCCTTAGAGCCAGCCGCGTTCAAATTAGTTTGAATTATCAATTAGTATAGTGGTCAATCAAGTTAAAGGCCCCTACCAGGCTAAGGACCCGAAGATGTTAGCTTATTTGAACCTGGTCAAGGATTTGCGGGCAAAGTTTGAAGATTTTCCAATAACACAAGTACCTAGGGAAGAAAATGGTCATGCAGATACACTAGACAACTTGGGAGAATCAATATGATCGAAGGGAAATCTCTCTATTCCCGTCGTCTATCTCGAATGGCCAGCAACCCGAGCGGAAACAAAATCAATAATCGAAATCGATCCGAACGAAGAAGATTGGGCGACACCGCTATTCTCCTACATATCCGACGGAAGACTCCCTATGGATAATAAGGAGGCCAGAAAAATCAAAACGATAGCCGCACGCTTTGTGATATTCGAAGATCAGCGATATAAAAAATCGTACGGAGGATCGTTATTAAAATGCGTTCGACCACTCGAAGCAACCCAAGTCCTAGCAGACCTCCACGACAGCGAATGTGGAAACCATTCTGGTGGATGAAATCTCAGCAGTCGAGCACTAACTTTCGGGTACTATTGGCCCACAATGAGAAAAGACGCGGCTGAAGTCGTACGAAAGTGCGATAAATGCCAACGTTTCGCTCAAGTATTGCACCTGCTTCCCGAGCGATTGAGTTTCATTTCCTCCCTTTGGCTTTTCATGAAATGGGGGATAGATATAGTCGGGAAACTAATGACCGCCCCGGGACAGAAGTTCTATATGCTAGCCTTAACGGATTATTTCTCTAAATGGGTCGAAGCAGAGGCGCTCGCTCGGATTCGGGATAAAGAAGTACAAAATTTAATTTGGAAAAACATTATTTGTCGGGTTGGGATCCCCAAGGAAATCGTCATGGATAACGGTTCGCAGTTTATAAGCTTTAGCTTCTAGGACTTCTGCAGGGATTAGGGGATCAAATTAAGTTTTTCAACTCCAAGATATCCTTAGGCGAATGGACAGGCCGAATTCACAGACAAGATGATCATTTCCACACTCAAAAAAGGCTCGATAAAGCAAAGGGTAAATGGGCGGACGAACTGCCTGGAGTACTCTCGTCATATCAAACTACAGCATAAAATTCGACCGAATCGACACCGTTTTCACTTGTCTATGAAGCGGAAGTTGTAATCCCAACCGAGGCACAAATTCCCATGTTCAGGAGCATATTCTCGACAGAATCCAACAACGACGAACAACTCATCCAAAGTCTGGACACGATCAACTAGTTAAGAGAATCGGCCGCTGAACGAGTCGCTATCTACCAGTAAAAGCTTGCTCGATATTATAACAAAAACGTACGAATAAGAGTCTTCCAACCTGGAGATTGGGTCCTCCGACGCATATTCCAAAATACAAAGAAGGAAGACACTGGGAAGTTGGGACCCACATGGGAAGGTCCCTACCTAATAACAGGAGCCATCGGGCACGACGCTTACAAATTATAAGCACAAGAGGGACGCCCGATCAAAAATAGCTAGAATGCGACGCATTTAAAGAAGTACCACTTCTAAATTGTAAAGAAAAGCATTAAAAAAAAAAACAATAAAAACAAACTTATTACATCAAGAAGTTCCCCAAGGGTACCACCAAATATTTTCTCTCTCAAATACCATCAAATATTTCCTAAATTCTCAAACTCACCCCCATCATCCTTAGTACGGTCGATCGGATCCTCGTTCAGACCTTCCGTTTGACTAGCGGCAACATCCTCCTCAGGAGAAAGCTGCTCCATCTTCTCCAAGAGATCGATCTCCTCGTCCAGATTCAATAAGCTCAACTTCCCTTCTTTATACTCCTTCATCAGCTCGGCCTTAGTCTTTACCATATCCCTCACAGCAACATCCTCAAGCTGAGAATACAAGCTTTTCGCCTTCTCCCGCTCGTCCACAAGATCCTGCTTCAGTTGATCCATCTCCTTTTCAAACCTTTCCTTCACCTCCATAGACGTACGACGCAAGTCCTTTAGCTCGGATTTTAGCGTGGTATTGGAGGAAGTTAGAGTCGAAATCTTCTTTCCCGCTCCCTCGTACAACTCCTTCAGAAAAACTGTTGACTGCAAGACCTGCCCAAAGGGGGAGAAGGGAATGTCAACTGGATTCATACGAAAAGTTCCATCCACTAAGATATTTATAATTAACCTTACCCTTAAAGACTGCTGCACATTGAAATTCGCGACCTCAGCTATACCCAACTCCTTGTACCTCTGGGCATCTTTCGGAAGAACTATATTTCCGATTGAATTAGAAAACCCAGCAGGGTTCGCATAAATGGAGTCCTCTTCCGAAAACTTAAAAGTAACACTCCCTTCCCCTATAATAGTTAAATCGTCCGGTTTATCATCCCTTTTTCTTTTCGGCTTCACGATTTCTGAACCGGTCGCCTTTTTCCCTTTATCCTTCTTATCGGACATCCTCAGTTTTAACTTATTACTCGCCTCAGCCAGATCTGGTATAACAAACCTCTTCTTCGATATTTCATCCGTAAAAACCCTCTCCTCGTCTAATAGGGGAGGGAACAGCATCAGATTGTAACCTAAAACTTCGAACGATCTCAGAGCGAATAAGTATGAGTTATAAAGGTACGGTATAAGATACCAAGTACCTGACGATAACTCAATTGATCTCCAAAAACCGTACAACACCAAATTCTCTTCCGTCAATAGAACACTGCAATCCCGTTCCTTAACCTCTAAATTTTCGTTCGACTTCGACTTCACAATTTCGATCGACTGATCATAACCTCCATACGGAATCCCCTTCACCTCATCATCTGCAAAACAGACATATAGATAAGTCTCAGTAAATTAGCCACCCTATTTTTAAACAAGAATGGTAATTACCTATGATCCTCCATTCCTACGGTACATTATCGCGATCGACATCACCATAAATGTCTCCCCGTATAAAAAAATAATCTTTCTTCCAATCCTTGTCAGCCGTTGTAAGGCCATGAACTAAGTGATCTCTCCCGTTCCGACAGCAAAAAGCATGACCTTTTTCCGAATCATGCTCACGGATAAAATACGAGCATCGAATAACATCAACATCAATCCCCAATTTTTGGATCTCCTCTAAAACACATAAACCGAGCAACAAGCGCCATCTATTCGGCATCAGCTGATTCGGGGCAATCTCGTAAAAATCCAAACAGTCCCAGATCAAGCGAGGGATTGGGAAGCGCAAACCTAGCTACAAAGGGATCTCATAGAAAGTCGTGCAGCCCGGTGAATTCCAATCGACTCTTTATAACGGGTGAGGTGTCCTTAGTTCGACCGAACTCGGAATACCGTACTATCTTTTAATTTTCAACAGTTCGGCCTCATCAAATACAGAAGGGGTCCTAGTAGGGAGTAGGGGTGTTCAAAAAATCTGTAAACCGCGAAACCGAACCGATCTGAATCAGATCTGCGGTTTCGGAACCGGTTTTTCAAATTTGCGAATCAGTTACGATTCTATTTTTCTTTAAACCGTTCGATACGGTTCGATTTACGGATTCGATTTCTCAAAATCGATCCGAACCGCGAAACCGGACCTAAAAAGACCCTAATGTATATATATAATTATATATGGTAAAAAAGTAAAATAAAACACTGAAGCGGTAGTATATATAATTATAATTGTTATCGCCTGAAAATGAGCCAAGCGAAACACCACCAACTCAAGAATAGCCTCCGGTCGGTCGAGCCAAGGTAGACCGGTTCAACGAGCTAAGTCGGGTCTGGATTGGCTTCAGGAATGAAGGAATCAACTCTTGGACCTGGAAAGATGAGCAAACCACGTCAGAGCGAAGCGCGAGGTTTTTAAGCTCGGGACGACCGCTCTGATGCTTAAGTCAGCAGAGGAAAGCAAGATGCGGAATCAAGCTTATGGCAGAAAAAGATGTTGAAATCGGTAAGAAAAGCATACCTGGAAGGCTATGGGGGATGGGGTATATATAGGCAAGGAGGAAAAGGGAGGAGGGGGAATTATCGGATTATCGATATGCCCTTCCACCCTGACCGGTCGGGCTGATCACATGAGCTGATCGCCCGAGCTGATCACCCGAGCTGATCGCCCGGGTTGATCACCCGAGCAGGTCACTCCTTGGCCAGCTAAGTTGGCCAAGAAATGGCAAAGGAAGATCACCCAGGCTGATCACCCGATTTGATCGTCCGGAGACATCCTAGGCAGGTGCAACCCGTCTTGTAAGTGTGGATAGGTGAGAGCTCGACGTATCGACGTCTCTAGCAGGTGGGACCCATCTTGCAAAGATGTGCGGGGCAAATCTCTACCTTTTCGACCAAGCGGGCGGACCCAGACTTATAGGGAGACACGGGACGGACTTACCGTGTCTATCCACCTAGGGTGGAGTCTGCCCAAGGAGCAGGTCGTCAGTCTGAGCCTTAAGTGCACGACACCCATCTGTGCCATGACACCAATGAGGCCTGTGGGTCCTAGAATCTCGCTTGTCTAGGGCGTTGCGTCTGTCGTCTCTTCCGGACTTCTTGTTGTCCTTGGTTTTGGGAACCTAAGGTCTTTCGGGCGCATCTCTGGTCCGCAAGGACAATGAAGTTGCGCGTCGTCCAAAAGGGGACGTCCGAAGTTGTTGTACAAGTGAAGGTTGTTTTGTGTCAAAAATTCTTTCAAGGATTTTTTAGTCGCCATCTGATGCTGAACATGTTAGGGGCGGCGGAAAGGCACTTCATGAACCCCTTACATGTAAGGTCTTCGTTCTGTTCGTCGTAACGGAGCCCGAGTAGATCTTCATTCTGCCCAGCATGACGGAGCCCGGGTAGATCTTCATTCTGCCCGGCATGACGGAGCCCGAGCAGATCTTCATTCTGCCTGGCATGACGGAGCCCGGGCAGATCTTCGCTCGTTTTAGGTTGCAATGCTATAAGTTGAACCAAGATTCGTCCGTTAGTTGAACTTGTCTTGAGGTAGGAGGTTAACTTATACTTAAGTTTGCGGCTGTGAATAACGTTTCTAAGGGAGGGACCTGACTGTGGAGTTGATGGTGACAGTTGAGGATTCGTAGACAACGGACGGCGGAGGAACCGTAGGCGATGCGCAAAGAAAAGGTGAATGGCGTAAGTGAAGACCATTTAATGTACTACTTCTCGGTCCCTTTTGCTATTTCCGTCTGAGAGATGTCCGGCATCGTCATCTTCTTCCCATCTTGCTGGTATTAGCACTAATCTTCTCTCGATCTGTTGGTTTTAGCAACAAACCCCTATCCTGCTAGTGGTGCAACAGTGATAAGCCTGAGTCTATGAATGATGCGGAATCCGACTCAAGGAGTGCGAGACGTCGTGACTTACCCCCGCAGGATAGACCCGTATTGGGGCATAAAACGCCGCGGCTGGACACATTCCAGGCAGGAGCGACCCGACTTATAAGGATGGGCGGGCGAAAAGCCGACTTTAAAACATCTAGGCAGGAGCGACCCGACTTACAAAATGTGCTGACCAAAGGTCCGACTTTCTCAACTAGGCGAGACCGGCCCGACTTAAAAGGAGAAACAGGACAGGCCTATCTTCAAGGGTATACTCGGAATGCGCATTTGTAAACATTGGCGGTTGAATCACGGGCTCTACGCTTCCTATGACCTGTCTTGACAACAAACTTAACCAAAAGTGGCACCGAGGATAATATGCCTCGGAATACCACTCCGGCGTTAGAATAAAATGTGAAAACGACATATGTATACGGAAGTGTTGCAAAAAGTGATACAAAAAAGTAAGGAAAACAGTACTGTTACTAATTAAAACTCCATATTATGCCCCAATTCGCTCTGGGTTGTGTGTCCTCCCGGACTTTGTAAAGCTCCTCCTAAGCCTCTCTAAGTAGTTGAAGTTCTCCGTCCTTCTAGGTCAGGGCTTGGACTTCTGTCCACGTCTTTTCTCTTTGACGAGGAGGGTTTGTTCGCCATAGTCAAGTTGTCTATACGGCTCTTGAGTACTCGGTAGTCAGTTGTGTCATGGCCTGAGTGCTTATGAAAGTCGCACCATCTATCATTCTGATGGGACTTTGAGGGAGGGGAATGAGCGTGATGGGTTGTGCGTCGGGTTTTATATGCCCGACATTGCTCAGTGCTCATGTGGTCATTGCTCCATCTAGTCCCTCTAGGCTAAGCGTCAGGAGGGGGTTGCATCTTGATCGGAGTTGCAGGAATCGGGGATTCCGGAATGGTTCCCGATGATGAAGAAGGCTATCTCTTCCTAAGTTCTTTCATGAAGTTCACCATTATCTAAGCCATCATCTGGACGAACCCCTCTCGAGTGAAGGTGGTATTTTGTGTTTGGGCTTATTGGTTAACGGACGTTCCAGTTAGAGTTGGAGGAGAAGACATGGCTGATTGTCTTTTCCCATAGACGGCGTCAGATGTTATCGCTTGAAAATGAGTCAAGCAAAACACCACTGGCTCGAGAACCGCCTCCGATCGGTCGGACCAAGGTAGACCGGTTCAACGTGCTAAGCCGGGTCTGGATCAGCTTCAAGAATGAAGGAATCAACTCTTGGACCTCGAAAGATGAGCAAATTACGTCAGAGGAAAGCCCTAGGTTTTTAAGCCCGGGACGACCACTCCGATGCTTAAGTCAGCAGAGGAAAGCAAGACGTGGAATCAAGCTTATGGCAGAAAAAGATGTTGAAATCGACAAGAAAAGCATACCTGGAAGGCTATGGGGGATGGGATATATATAGGCAAGGAGGAAAAGGGAGGAGGGAGGATTATCGGATTACCGATATGCCCCTCCACCCTGACCGACCGGGCTGATCACCCAAACAGGTCACTCCTTGGCCAGCTAAGCTGGCCAAGAAATGGCAAAGGAAGATCACAGGCTGATTGTCTGTTGGTTGGCCAAGATGGCTAAGAAATGGTAAAGGAACAGCCTCGGGCTGATCACCTGAGGTGAGCACTTCCCTGTCAGCCAAGATAGCCAGAAAATGGCAAAGGAGAACTCCGGGCTAATCACCCGAGCTGATCACCCGGGCTGATCACCCGAGCTGATCCTTGACTGAAAACCGGAAAGGTTTGAGTCGAACCGATATCCGCAAGAACCCGGTCGCTTCCCGTCTTTTGTCCACGTGGATAGGGGATTTTTTCCCATATATCAATAATTATATATATTATTAATATTATAATGTATATATATTTGATAAAAAAAATAAAACAAAATAGTGAAATACTGATTGGTTGTTATTTTTTTGGATATTCAGTAAAAAAAATATTGATATTTTGGTGAAAAATATTGATATTCAGTAAAAAATTATAGTGCATATTTAATTTTTTTTGGAAAACCGTAACCGATCCGTAACTGGACCGGATCCGCGGTTACGGATCGGTTCAGTTTCAATGGTGTTTGCAGTTCGGTTCGGTTCGCGGATTTACGGATCCGTGAGATACGGATCGGTTCACGGATTTGCTTGGAACCGGACCAATCCGAATCGTGAACACCCCTAGTAGGGAGAATATCCTGCAGCATCGTCCGTATGAAAATTTCGTTCGAAGATGTTGATACCTCAGAAATGGTCCTCCTTATCGGTACCTCTTCATCACTCTCACTACTCGAAACCGCTTGGCTATCTGGGCTCACAACCCGAGTGAAACCGTCGAACGGTGTCACTTCATCATCGACCATATCAAGATCGACGGTCGTAACCCTACTCCTTTTCCCTTTTCTTCCCATTATGATCACACCGAACAAAATGCAAAGAACTGGGAATAAAATACAAACGAACAAGAATGACAAGGAACGACTATAAAGAAAAATTCATCCGAATCAAAACCACAACAAAAATCTTAGAAAAAATAAAATGATAGATAAAAAATTTCCAGGAAGAACTCCTATATCAATCTACCCAGAGAACCCATTAATTCAAGTAAGTCAAATCAATTGTTTCAACGGGCCCATCTGAGAGAAAATTCTTCCATTTACAAATCCTGTATGAGAAGTGGCGAGTCCTCCCTTTTGCAAACCAAGGTCGGACTGTGTTCTTCCTTTTCGCCTTTTCCTTTTTCATAATTGTGCCATTGGAATTCACTATTTTAAGCTTTTTTACAGAAGCATCCATGGCAGAATCCTCCTCCACAGAGAGCCCACAGACAACGGCTATCTTCTGAGTATCCCATAAGGATTTCGCTCCAAGAACTCGACCCATTCTACCATTCACATCAGAGATAAAATCCACATACACATTTTTTTTCTTTCGAAAAACAAAAGCTAAAATATCGCAGATACTCTCGGGAAGGAATACAGGGAGTAAAAAGAATCAACGCCTACTTGATCGCAACAAAGATTCTTCAGAACTTCAATGGCCTTCCTTATTTCTCTCTCTAAAACAACCTCCTGCTTCTCTCTAGAAACCGATCCCTGGTTTTTTAAAAAATGAGAAGACGAAAGAGCAAAAAACCCTTCATAAAATCACTACATAATAATCAAAGAAAACACTCGATTACACTCTTACTGACATGGACACGTGGCATTACCCCAATTGGCTACACATCAAACGAAGCGGGGCATCACATCGCCTCACGCAACATCAAAAACTCTGAAAACACGTCTCTTCAAAATAAGGCACGGAAACCCAAGAACGTCAAATAAGTTCGATCGGATATTTACTTTAGAAAAATTGAAAAGTCATTTTACATATCGAATAGGATGAAAAAACAATTCATGAAGCTGAGGGCCTACCTCGCACATTTTCGAACGATTCAGTTCGTTCGAACCATGAGGGCCTACCTCATAAGCCGAGGGACTACCTCGCAAATTTTTGAATGATTAAGTTCATTCGAACCATGAGGGCCTATCTCATAATCCGAAGGCCTACCTCTCACATTTTCGAATGATTCATTTCGTTCGAACCATGAGGGCCTACCTCATAAGCCAAGAGCCTACCTCGCACATTTTTGAATAATTAAGTTCGTTCGAACGATGAGGGCCTACCTCATAAGCCGAGGGCCTACCTCGCACATTTTTGAACGATTCAGTTCATTTGAACCATGAGGACCTACCTCATAATCCGAGGGCCTACCTCGCACATTTTCGAACGATTCAGTTCATTCGAACCATGAGGGCCTACCACATAAACTGAGGGCCTACCTCGCACATTTTCAAACGATTCAGTTCGTTCGAACCATAAAGGCCTACCTCCTAAAGCCGAATACCTACCTCGACAACTAACGTACGATTCAATAAAAACATTCGACCTCGTTTACTTCTATTCGAAACTATCCACGAATTATTTTTATCCCGATTAGCAAATTCGATAGTTTGAAAAACCATCCCCTAAACAAAACAAGGGTTTGAAAAATCCTTCTTCAAATACCATAAAGGCATAAAAAACCTCATTTCCTTGAAAACTATCGTCTGAAAGACATTGCTCCTGTATGAACTAATCAAAACAAAGGAACTACTCTCTGACTTAGGAACACCTAAACCAGAGCATGGGGGGACTAACTGTATTGATAAAATTTGGGCTTAGCTATAAATGGCTTAACTAACGCAAAACTTAACCAAACAAACTCAGGCCCATAAAGCCCAATATTGACCAGGTCAATTACTACATCAACATAAAACAAACAAAATTAAAAGGACAACAGACTGACGTAACTTACACTCCAAGCCATCCGAACGGCCCAGTCAAGGATATAACTAACCAAGAACAAGTCTTGTCAACCGACTTACAACTACCAATCAATAATCCAAGCTAATATAAACCCCCTATTTTCGATCCTAGGATTAATTGAAATCATATACTCAATCACTCTGCTCCAAAGAGAAGTCCACTTTTCTTCTTGCTTCAAGAATCCAGGCTCTCATCCTGATCATCCTTCACTTCCGTTAATTTCCTCAGACGACCATTCAAATCTTGCGATCTCTCCCCTGCAGAATCACCTTTCCAACGTTTTCTTATTTCCCGATTCCAAATCTCTTGATTATCAGACCCAAGTAGTCAGGACCCTTCCAGCGATCGTCAGTCCCACAAGAATTGACGCAAACAGTATGGTGCACGGGTTACCCCTAGTATATATTAATGGCGTGTTTAATTGTAGGATTAGAAAATGGAGGATATGGAGTGATGAGGGATAAGGAGGGAATTGTAATAATGGAGGATTAATTATACTAATTTGTTATTTTTTTCAAACTTGCTTGATTCGCGGATATGGAATGCCTGATAATTTTCCACCACCATCACCAACCACCACTATCAGTTTACAACCACCACAACCACCGATCACCACCACCAGCCCACCACCACCACCACAACCACCACCACCACCACCACCACCATAACCACCAACCACCACCAACACAACCACCACCAGCAGATCAACAATCTCCACAATCTCCACTTGCACCTCCTCCTCCACCAGCCCTAATCGATATAAATCGAAATCGATACAAATGAAGAACAAATCAAAATCAAACAAATCGCCGCACCAAATTGAAGGAAATTGTCGATGGTCCTCCTCCTTCCTCTTCTCTCTGCTGCTGGTGGTGCGTGCGGCTCTGCTGCTACTAGTCCTCCTCCTCCTCCTTCTCCATGGTGCTCTGGTGCACTGGTCCTTTGTTGAATTATTTCAATAGTTTGGGTCACACATGTATTTATATTAAATGTGTTATGCTATTATTTATGAATTATTAAGTGGTCTAATAAAGTTTATATTTAATGGAGTAAATGGGATATTAAATGTTATGGAAATAATATGCAGAAACCAATAAGGTAATTCCCATTTTGATGAGGGGCCGAATTGGTAATTATATAATATATTATACTAACAGTTAGTATATAAAGGGGTTATGGTCTCTGGGTTGTGTATGTTGAAAACATTCTAGGGTTTTATTCTCCTTGGCCTCCCCATCACCAAAGAGAATAATAGAGAGATTACGCTAGTTTTCTCAAAAAAACCACATCCGTCAATCTAGAAGATCAAATCTGCTAAAGAATTACTTTCGACAATGGATTCAGGTATGCTTCCACTTCAGTTTAATTCCTTATACTTCATCTTCTTGAATCAAATGAGTTTTAAGGTTTTATCATTCAATTATTTAGATGAATTTAACATCCTCCTCTGCTATGCTGCTGAAGATGGGGGTGGGAGATGAGAGGTAGTAGATGGAATTAGGAGCAACGGGGGATGTATTACTTAGTATCCTGCGTTTTGATGGATATGGAGTCCGACATGATCAGTTATCCCACATTCATTTTGCGCTTAAGTGACCGATCTCGATTGAAGATAAAGAATCAACGGATCTAGACTAGCGATACAGGCAAACCATGGTGAGCACGACGTCCATTGACAATGATCTGGGTTCAGATCTGATCCATGACGTTAGCAATGCATTCAGAACTAATCTATGGCATTTAGTCATGCCACAGACATAAGGACGCCACAAACATATTGGCGTCATAGGTGTTGAGTATAGCCAAAGGCTTTGCCTTTAACTTTCTCGCACCATAAGGATACATGGCGCCATAAGTTCATGTCGTCACAGGTATTGAGTATAGCCAAAGGTTTCGCCTTTGACTTTCTCGCACCATAAGGATACATGGCGCCATTAGTCTCGACCGTCATACGTAACCTTGACGCCACAGGTGTTGAGTATAGCCAAAGGCTTCGTCTTTGACTTTCTCGCACCATAAGGATACGTGGCGCCATAAGTTTATGGGCCTATAGCAAAGGAGCGCAGATGACCTGGATCACACCAAATAAGGCTAAGTCACGCCACTTGCACTCCTCCGCCATGGGCATTCGGTCTCCACAGGCACAAAGTTTTCACCCTCGTCATGGGAATATGGCAAAGGAGTGCGAGTGACCTGGATCACGCTAAATAAAGTTAAGTCACGCCACTTGCACTCCTTGGCCATGGACACTTCAGTCGCCACAGACATAAAGTTTTCACCCTCGCCATGGGCATATGGAAAAGGAGTGCGAGTGACCTGGATCATGCCAAATAAGGCTAAGTCACGCCACTTGCACTCCTCCGCCATAGGCACTTCGGTCTCCACAGGTATAAAGTTTTCATCCTCGCCATGGGCATATCGCAAAGGAGCGCGAGTGACCTGGATCACGCCAAATAAGGCTAAGTCACGCCACTAGCACTCCTCCGCCATAGGCATCCTGCCGCCACGGGGATCAAGTCGCCACAGGAATAAAGTTTCCACCTGGACCATGGGCTATATATGCTCCGTCATTCCCGAATTTTATTTCAGCAGCGCTGCCCCTTCAAACCCCGCGACCTGACCGGGAAGGTCGATCCCCATGTCGAAGCGTGCATTTGGCGCTCACGCTTTATACAGCTAATTCAACATATTCGAGTAATCATTTCATGATTACACGAAGGTCATCTAACAATTTTGATACTCCTGGAAAACTCCCGGGGGCGG
>JAOWBR010040082.1:0-15853 GCA_028571145.1 Dionaea muscipula
CAAATATCAAGAGATATTCAGCGATTCTTGCTAAAATCATGGGATTATTCTTCCCATAATCGGTTGGCTACATTTCCCATAATCAGCGATTCTTGCAGCTACTGTTTTGATTTTCTCCTTGTTAGCTTGGTTTTGTTTTTGAATTGCTACAGCACTATATATTAAGATATGACGCTGCAATGTAGTTGAAGTGGTAATTAATGAAGTTTCACATTACAGTATTGTAGTTTCAATCTCATTTCCCAT
The DNA here is from genome assembly GCA_028571145.1 of Dionaea muscipula. Classification (NCBI taxonomy): domain Eukaryota; kingdom Viridiplantae; phylum Streptophyta; class Magnoliopsida; order Caryophyllales; family Droseraceae; genus Dionaea; species Dionaea muscipula. The sequence goes on from JAOWBR010040082.1 coordinate 247, forward strand.
ATTGATTTTCTTTACTTGGTAGTTTAATATTAACTTAAGTGGAGCTCATGAAGCTTAGTTATATTATCTAGTTTTACGAATAAGAGTGTAAAAGATGGACGACACTAAGGTGCATTGCCTTGTTGGTCTGTTGACCATCAAAACCTCCTTTATCGTACAATTTGGAATTTTGGAACTCATTGGTTGCTAGTGAATGGAATTTGACTAATCTATTCAGAATTTCAGATATTTGATGTGTGGATATCAACTTGGAATAAACTCATGAAGCTTTATAATGAGATTGAGATTTTGGCGTAATATAGATGTAGGACTATTGCTTTTTAAGTTATGTTCTTATGATATGGTTTTCGTTGCTCGGGATCTGATGGACATCCATGTAACCATTAGCTCATGTCAGCTTCTTGTTGCACATCCGAAGATGCTTGTGCAGGGACCTTTTTAAATCGTTAGATAAATTGTCCTTTGGTGCTTCTTTTCTTCATTTTGTTCGAAGATTTGTGCTAAACACGCTACATAGACCTGGATGTGCCGTGTGGATGCTTTAAATCAAGTTGAAATTTCAAACAATCTCCTAAATGGCAAGCTATTGATAGTAAGTGTGCATGGGCATATGTATGAGTCCATTAATATCAATTTTTATTGATCATTTGCAGTTAATGCATGGGCTACTGGGACCTCAAAACATATTGTTGAAATATAAAGTAACAGAGTGGCCACCCAATCTGATTTAGGCCAATGGCTTGGCTTCCCTTTCTTTTGACACAACCTTTGAATCTTGCATTTTCACCATGATGTTTTCATGTCTCTTCTGTCCAAGTTTTTATCTGAATCATCTGTGTTGGTGTCTCATTATTTCAGGGAAAAGCCAAAAGAGCTGTTGCAGCAATGCTGACAAGATCTTGTGAAGTTGCTGCTCCTTTAGATGTTAACATGACAGAGGAGGAAAGAGTTGCAAAGGAGCAGGCTGAACTCATTCCACTGTTGACTGGTGGTCAATTGAAGCCTTATCAACTCAAAGGGATTAAGTGGATGATTTCCTTGTGGCAAAATGGACTGAATGGGATCCTTGCTGATCGAATGGGTCTGGGAAAGACTATCCAAACTATTAAAGGGAAAGGCTTGGATGGACCATACCTAGTGATTGCCCCGCTTTCTACTCTTTCAAACTGGGTTAGTGAGATTTCAAGGTAAATGCTTCTGACAGGCTATTGGATTTTTTTATTTTTTTTTTTTTTTGTGTGTGTGTGTGTTAAGGACATGAATGACATGGTATAAATGTGTTCTTTCTTTTTCAGGTTCACCCCATCAGTGAATGCAATAATCTACCATGGTGATAGAAAAGTGAGGAATGACATTAGGGTGAAGCATATGCCCAGGACCGTTGGCCCTAAATTTCCCATAGTGGTCACTTCATATGAGGTTGCATTAAATGATGCTAAGAAATACTTGAGGCCCTACAAGTGGAAATATGCTGTGGTTGATGAGGTAGATGTTATACAGATGCTTTAACATTTTAGCTTATTTCTTCGTTTAGTTTCCTTCTATTCTTCCTTGACTTGCAAGCAGTTCTGATGATTCTAATTCTTTTTCAAGGGTCACCGCCTAAAAAACTCAAAATGCAAATTAATCAAGGAACTGAAGCATCTGTCAATGGAAAACAAGCTCCTTTTGACTGGGACTCCTTTGCAGAACAACTTGGCTGAGCTCTGGTCTCTTCTAAACTTCATTTTGCCGGACATATTTTTGTCACGTGAGGAGTTTGAGTCATGGTGAGTTTGTCATGGATAGTTCCATTCACGCTGTATGTTTTTATGAATTACTAGCTGATTCATTGCAAAAGTTCCTGTCTAATCTCCTTATAACATTTTGCTTATTCCTTTCTTGACATTCAAAATCACAACTTCCATGTCTGGATAATTTTTAATCACACATCAATCTATACTAGCTCTTTGTCTTAACCAGAATATTGTGGTTAACTTCTATGTGTCATATCTATATGTGTACTTATATTCTGTTCACTGCCATGCAGTATTGAGATCATTTTTTGAATTTCCATATGACACCAAAAACATGATGCTGAATAGTACCTTGGTAAAAAAAAATTTCAATGCTAAATATCCATATGAGAGAAGCACTTGATCAATTTTCATGATGGTAAAGGATCTTATGGCATACTCCTTTGGATCTCTGGGTGTTTAGTAGGCAGGCAATATAACGGAGAAACAGTACTGCTCTATGAATAAATCATCATTGTTATTGATGTATTGTGCATTTTTTGCATTTTTCATCTTTTTGGCGTTGCATAAATTAGGCATGCTATCTGTGTACTTTTGGAAACTTATTTGGACGATAACTTGATGAGTTCTCCGTGTTTTCTGATTCTCCACCTTCTAGAGGCATCATGATGAAGGCTAACTTTGTGTGTTATAGTAGTCACCAATTTCCAGTACTCATGGATTATATTCTGTACATAGGTTTGATTTGTCAGGGAAGTGTAGCAACGAAGCTATGAAAGAAGAGTTGGAAGAGAAAAGACGAGTTCATGTATGCATTCTAGTCACTCTTTTCATTTTGGCTGTTTAAGTGGTGGTTACTTCTTATGTTAGACCTTAATGATCTTCAGGTGGTCCAAAAGCTACATGCTATACTCAGACCTTTTCTGCTTCGGAGAATGAAATCAGATGTTGAGCTAATGCTACCTCGGAAAAAGGAGATTATTTTGTATGCTACTATGACTGATTATCAAAAGAACTTTCAGGATCATTTGGTAAACAGGACATTAGAGAATTATCTGACAGAGAACAGTTGCACTGGTAAATGATTAAGCTGTTTCCAATCGATTGGTAACCTTGCTTCTTTTCCTCCTCAAAATGAGTTGTTTGGATATCATATGCTATCATAAATGCAAAATTAATGGCACATTTAGAGTAGCGAAAGTATGTTTTCTTTATGAGATGCTAATATTTTCGTGTCTTACTCTGCGAGTGCACTTTTATTTTGACTAATTAGTTGGCTCGGTTAAGATTTTCCATTTTTTAATAGCTTTTGGTTGTTTCGCAATGAACACTGAAAAAGCTGATTGTCAATTTAGTTGATATTGGTGGTGCTAGGAATTTGAATAGTATCTGATGAAGAACAAGGATAGTGTTCCGAAAAAGCAACTGTTATCTGAAGACCAGATCTCTAGCATGTTGATTCATATTGGATATACAACATTTTTTGCCAACACCCGTAGGATTTACACTTCTATCTTTGGTGGTCTGTCATCTTAGTTTTGTGTGTTTGGTTTTGCTTCTATTATTGGTATTTTAACAAGATTAGCTTTTCAACCTATGTTGACTTTGTTTTTGGTTTCTGTAAGTTCTTGGTTTAAATAAGAGTGCTTAGTCCTGGTATAAACAACAAACCTTGTAATTTTATTTAAGCCTAGTTTGAATCAGAATTAAAGTTCCCTTTGTCATTGTCTAACCTCCTTTCTTCTACATATTTTTCTCCTAGACTCCTAGTTTCCATCTGATTGATTTCTTCTCTTCTTAGCTCCTTTTTCACTTTCAACCATTCTTTTTGAATGGTTCTCTTCTCTGTTTTTGTCCATTCCCTTCTTTTCCCCATCCTTCAACATCATTTGATACTATGGGAGGATTAAATACTCTTTAAGGACATATAAACTGCAAATGCAAGGTTGTGGAAAAAGCATCCCATATTTACATCAATAGCAGGGGCATGGTTGAAACTAGTGGTGCTGGTTGCTTATGTTATTTGCTTGCTAGTATTATGCCGTTTTATGCCCTCAATCTCCAAGCGGGGACAGGGTTGTGTGGGTATGGGAGGCTTAAATACTATGGAAAGTATATTCTCAAATTACAATAGATTGGTCACTTATTTTATTAACAAATCAAGGATTCCAATCTCCCACTGAAATTTTAGGGGCTATTTTTCTTCATTCAAATTATTCTTATTTAGCAGTATTTTATATCCCTTGTATGTAATGTTGTTGATCATGTTGGTGTGTGTGGTTTGGACCTTGTACGAACCATGAAGTTAGAGTGTGCATGATTGCATGAAACTTGCTTGAAGTTCATTTCTCTCTTTTCTTGTGAAGTGTGGCTCTCATTCATTGCAGCCTTTGCACTTATTCTTGCTTTGGCTTCTGACTAATCAACTCCTTAACTTGTGTTTACTTGTTGTCAGTTTGACATTGCTTTTGAGTACTATTACTTAATTTGACCGCAGGACGGAGGATGAAAGTGAAGTTTAATAATTTAGTTATTCAACTGCGGAAAAACTGCAACCATCCTGACCTGTTGGAGTCGGCTGTTGGTGACATGTGTGAGTTCCAAATCAAATACAAATTTCGGAAGTGGATATTATTCAATCTGTTTAAATTTTATCTTTGCTGGTCCTCTTTATAGATTTCTACCCACCTGTAGAACAAATAGTTGATCAGTGTGGCAAGTTCCGCTTGCTAGACAGGTTGCTGGCAAAGCTATTTGCACACAAGCATAAGGTATGCTATTTGGGTCTGGTAGTATGGTTCAAGAAGAATAAATTTTTTTTTTTCCCCTAATCCTTGGTTCTAGCTGCTTGATCACATGGTTCTTGGCATCAGGTGCTGATATTCTCTCAGTGGACCAAGGTTCTAGACATTATTGATTATTACTTTAGTGAGAAAGGATTTGCAGTTTGCAGAATTGACGGGAATGTGAAACTTGATGAAAGGAAGAGGCAGGTTGGTGCTTCATGATGAGACTAATTTAGTAATATGCATGCTTCATCTCAGTAGATTGTTGCATAGGATTTATGCATGAACGTGATGTGAGCTCGGTCTTTAATTTTAACAGTGGCATGATTTTATGATACTTCGTCCTTGTACACCAACAGCAGACTAGCTCAGTTCTGCCATTATGCTCAAAGCTCGTAAAAAAACACTTAGATCGAATTGGGACATTAGATGACTATGCATATTGTTTCAGGTCATGCTATTCGGGTTTCATTGCCCTTTTGAGTTATACCATCAGCCATGGACCAATGACCAAACTTGAAGTTGGCCCAGCATAATAAAGTTGTCTGGTCCATATTGTGCACTGGTGCCTTCTATATTTTAATTTGGTTTAGATTTGGAATGCTCTTTGTCTACAATAATGAATGAGCAACTAAAGTACACTACATGATAACAAAAGGGAATATTAGGTTCACATAACAGGGATTTCACCCTGTTTGATCGCTACTTCGTGTATTATAGTGCATTTTACATCTGGTCACCTTGATCTACCCCTTGATGGCATTTTCTTCCAGTGATTTTGCATGGTTTGCTATATGCTTTTTGGTTCTGAAACAGATCATGGAGTTCAATGATCCAGAGAGCAATTATCGGATTTTTATTCTTAGTACACGAGCTGGTGGATTGGGCATAAACCTTACTGCAGCAGATACATGTATTCTTTACGACAGTGACTGGGTAAGTTTTTTTTTTTTTTTTGGTTTGTTTTGCTGCAGTTAGTGTCATTCTTCACAATTTGTTTTTCTTCCTTCCCAGAATCCCCAAGCAGATTTGCAGGCCATGGATCGTTGTCACAGGATTGGCCAAACTAAGCCTGTTCATGTGTACCGTCTTGCAACAGCTCATTCTGTTGAGGTACTTGCCATTTGTGTTCTGTTCCCACATGTTGCACTTGCAGTTTAAGTGGGTTTCTTGTACACTGGGAGCACATCCGAAGTTTTCTTTTGGCAGGGGCGTATGCTGAAAAGGGCTTTCAGTAAGTTGAAACTGGAACATGTGGTCATTGCCAAGGGTCAGTTCCAGCAAGAGAGGGCCAAGTCTACTACTGAAATTATCGAGGTATGTGGTGCAATAGTTGCCATGAAATGGAATTCTTGATGTGATCCCTGAAATCTTTTACTGCTGGTGGTTGCTTGATAGAGTATGGGGGCAGGCAGACAGGAACCTGCGCTGCCCAGTAGCAGACATCATGGTCTATGCCTTTATTTATTTTTGAAGGAACATATCATTCATTTCTTCTTTCTGAAGTGGGTTCTGATCTGTCGGGTTTGTTGTCCGAGGTCCCTGAATCATTATGAATATGGTACTTTGTATTTGGTCATGTCTGAATCCTGATACTATCAGTCTTCGTTTTGACTCGAGCACCTGAGATTTTTCATCCCCAAGTGAACTGAACTTTATGCTTTCTCAAGGAGGAGGACCTGCTGGCTTTGCTGCGGGATGAGGAGGATCCTGAGGATAAGATGATCCAGAAAGACATAAGCGACGAGGATCTAGAAAGGCTCATGGACCGAAGTGATCTGGTTGGCGGCCAATCCAACAATGCTGAAACATCTAATCCTGGAAAGAGCTCTCTTCCCCTAAAGGGTCCTGGCTGGGAGGTTGTGCTTCCAACTGCTGGTGGAGGCATGCTGTCCACCCTCAACAGTTAGTTGATCTGCCGTGTCATGGTCATGGGACTTGGCCATTCATTCTCAACTCCTGTCGTTAGCTGAAAGCGGTTTCTGGTGCAGGCTTTTATGGAGCCATGCTTTGTTTTTGCTGTCTCAAAACTTATTTAATGCATACCTGAGTGAGCTAATGACCTCTTCCTATTTTGTAGATGCCGTTAGAAGGCCGTGGAAGAGCTTTTATTTGTATATCAATATACTAACGTGACTTGTAAGGGGGAGAAATGGTCACGTCCCAAATGCCCCAAGTTTCGGAGATTTCCTTTCACTGTATTATGTATTTATCGACCGTTGGTTTAATGGGTTCTATTCAGTAGATTTTTTTCATGTATTTGTGAAATGCATTTCCCTATGGTTCTGTCTGGATTGGAGATGTTTTTATTCTTGCATGTACTGAGGGTGTAAGGAAAAAAAAAACTGAATCATGATTCGATTCGATTTATGTTTTGACACCTAACTGTCAATTTCTATTCTGATTTTGAATTGTCTGTTTCGGTTGCATAAATAGGAGAATTGAACTGTAATCGAAATTCTATTGATTCTAATATTGTTCTTGTTCTGTTTATTTATTTATTTATTTATTTTTTTTTGGAGAAAAAGAAAGATACACTCGGGATAGACTCTATTTTGTACTACTGTATGAGGGAAGGTCTGGTTTCGAAAGTGAAAAAAATGTGTAAAAAAATTTAAAATTCCATTGCCGGGAATTGAACCCGGGTCTCCTGGGTGAAAGCCAGATATCCTAACCGCTGGACGACAATGGAGTTGTTTGTATATCTGTAAATGACTGGTAGTAGAACCGAGACAAATAAAGAGGAATTGGCCCGTTGGTGTGTTCCTCGTGCTGCAGCCAGTGAGGTGCCGAGCTCACCTCCCTCTGCACAACCCTCTCTCCTTCCTTCTCACAAAAGAAGTCAAAAAAGGAAACAACGGCATCAGCTCTTCACGGGAAAACTTCTCGACTAGAAGCGGCGGCGTGATAAGCCGGAGTTCGATCGAAGTGGTGCATCTTTTTTCGCTGAGTTGGTCAATCTCCCGATCAACCATCGCCGTCACACCTCGCACGGCGGCGAGAGATAGGAGAACGGCGATCGAGGAAGGTGGCCGGGCGACTGAAGGAGATGAGATGATAACAAGGTCTAAGCTAGTAGAGCAATTGTTCATAGATTATCAGATCCGCTCTCGATGCAAGTGTCCTCTCCTCATCATCTTCTCCCCTAAACCCTTCCTCACCACCTGGTAATGCTTCCCCTATCCACATTGTAATACTCCGATTTGCTTCCGTTCCTTCATTGGCCGCGATACGAGATCGGCTTATCTGCTTTTTGTTTTTTACTGGTGTTTTCATTGGTCTTGCCGATTATCCCATTGCTCTTGATTCTTGCTGTGCTTGGCAATCATCGTGATCCTATTGCATTTGATTCTTACTGTGCCGAGGTGAGCTCGAGAGATTATAATTCAAGGGCGTGAGCTCGAGGGATTGCATTTGATTCTTGCCTTGATCGGGTAATACTTTCTGCTACCACCTTAGCCTATTGGATGCTGTGGGATCGCGAAGGATCTTTGATCCCTTATGCGCCAGCAGAAAGTTTGGCCAGATTTTCTTTCTTTTACTGACTAGCCTACCTTTTCCTGAGATCTTTCCCAGTCGTGGAGTATGTCGCTTCACTCACTTGTTACCAGTCAGAGATAGTTCTTTCACTCATTAATCCATTTGGCCTATTTGATGCTGTCGGATCCGAGAGGGCTGACATCTGTCTTTGATATCTTAGAACATCTGAAAGTCCTCCTGCCCCTCATGCAACAGCTAATGATACTTGAAATTTAATGATCTCTGAAAACATCGTCGCTGTGAAAAATTAGAATAAGCTTTGACCTTAGATGATTGGAGTGTACATTTTCAAATGTGTAGTCAGAAGATCGGACTCTAATGATACTTGTGAGAAGCATCAATGGATGCATTTAAAGACTTAGAAAGCCAGTTTTGTGCCATGATCCTCAATATTCTGTACCTTAGGCAGGGCAAAGTGGTTGAAATATGCCACCCATATAGCTATTTGATTCATATCTCAAAGCCTCCTGTGTGGGCCTTTCACTTTGGTATTGAGATTCTTGTATGGAAGAGTCAGTTCTTAACTAGATAGATTCCTCAGACATGGAAAAAAAAAAAAAACTTGCTTGTAGTTCACCAATCAGAGAAGGTTTGTGTTACGTGCCCGGGATTGGGAGCGGGTTGTGACGGAGGAGCTATGGTGATGGGAGATATTAGACGAAGGGGAAGAGGAATTAGAAGAAGGGGATGAGGAACTAAAGGAGAACAGACAATGTTTAGAAATGATAGAAAGGAATTCTTGATTTCTGCATGATTAGTCTAAAACTATTACACATTATTTATAATAATGCTTTCTAATTATATTAAGAAAGCTAATAGTAGATATAACTAATTATCTTTTTAGAAATTATTCTCATCAAATATTATGTTGTCCGTTTTGGTATTCTTACTCTTTTTTCTTTGGTAAGTGAATCTGAACCGATGTTGCACTCTTTTTTTCCTTAATTGACTCGGGCCTTTCCTTTCTCTTGCTTCCCTTGTTGTTTTTGTTTCTTTCCAATTTGCAACGGATAAATCTGGAAAACGTATCAATACCTCCCCCTCGGGATTGTCCTTGTCCTCAAGGACAAAGTGGATTGATACGGGTCACCTGGATCAAACGAAAGACCGATCAGGTTTCCGTTTCTCATGAGCTCAAACGTGATCAATAGTGTAAGATCAAACAACCCATTAGAAATTGTCTCTCTCTTAAACATTTCAGTGAATGTTTTCTGGGCAAAATCCGAACTTCTCATGCTTAAATCAATATTAATTTTGGATTCATGATCATCATTAGCAACTTTAACTAGTCTTGAAATAGCTTATGGAAAACCTGGGTTGGAAAAGGTCTCCGGACTAAGACAAGTCTGTGGGGAAGAATCCATCTTCGAGGTGCGGAATGACATACTTGAATCCACTGGGTTGGAATCCACTAAGCTTGAATATGAGGAACGAACAGTAGGTTGTGGAGGGATTAAAGTTGATTGAGTCGGTGGTTCATAAGTCGATGGTTCCTGGGTCGATGGGAGACCGTGTGGTGTCGATGGGGTGACGGTCGACGGTACAATTGTCGATGGGGCCTCTATACCCTTGTTATGAACAATTAGCATCTAGAGCTTCTTTCATCAAGAGCTTCTATGGCACAATTAGCATCTTCATAACAAAAAATTGTACCAAAGTAGGAAGTTGCTTATGTCGAAAGATTCCCTCAATTGGTCCATACGGGAAAAATACCTTATGAAGCACTTCCGTCGTGATTGGATAAATCTCATTCACAATGCTGACGCTGAGAAGCCTATTATCTGATTCTTCAACAGACAGTGTAGAAACTGTCGTTAAGCAATTGGATCAGTTGCTCACTTATGGCAGCCAACTTTTGTTCGACTAGAGCTCTCATAGCATTGGTTTGAGAATTGAGCTTGGTGAAGAAGATATTTTTTTTAATAGAAATTTCTAACAGAATATTTTTAGCACCAGATCCGAGGAGAGTTGGCTCTGATACTAAATTGTTACGTGCCCGGGATTGGGAGCAGGTTGTGACAAGAGGAGCTATGGTGGTGTGAGATATTAGACAAAGGGGAAGTGTAATTAGAAGAAGGGGATGATGAACTAGAGGAGAACAAACAATGTTTAGGAAGGATAGAAAGGAATTCTTGATTTCTGCATGATCAGCCTAAAACTATTACATTCATTATTTATAACAATGCTTCCTAATTATATTACGAAAGCTAATAGTAGATATAGCTAATTATCTTTTTAGAAATTATTTTCATCAAATATTCTATTGCCCGTTTTGGTATTCTTACTTTTTCTTCTTTGGTAAGTGAATCTAAACCGATGTTGCACCCTTTTTTTTCCTTAGCTGACTCGATCCTTTCCTTTCGCTTGCTTCCCTTGTTGTTCTTGTTTCTTTCCAACTTGCAGCTGATAAATCAGGAAAACGTATCAGTTTGACCTGAGATAAGTCGTTGGCAAGTTGTTAATTTGACTGATAGCTACTTCAAAATCAATGAGGAAGTACATACTGTTTTGGACTTGAAGATCAAAAGATATTCTCAAGCAAGATCAGATAATTAATAATCTAATAGTCACCCACTTGGAATTCAATTATCAACATGTTTTTTTTCTTGCTTTGATTGAAGCCATTGATGGGGTTCATTGGTAATTAATAATAAATCTTTAAAATGTTTAATCCAAATCAATTATCTATTTCTATTTAAATAGAATTGAATGGATATGATTAGTTCAATCAATTACTATTTGTTTTAATTATATTCCAATCGGTTATATTGTAGCCTATCAAATTGTTTTAATGGTTATTCTTATTGAAATGAATCTTTTGGGGTGGTGGGGATGGAGATCAATCTGTTTTTATTCTTCTTGAATGATAGTTCAAAATGCTAGTAATGTCCACTGCATACTAGAATCTGCAAATGCTTCAGTTATCTCATCTTTGGACAATTGAGCAAATTTATGTGACGACACCAATTAAATAGAGTAAAACTTTTCCTGCTAAGCGGGGCTTGTCACATGGATACATTGATCCATTCCACACTATTTTGCTGTATGCCCTCTTGACTCGTTCCACACTACTTTGTATTATGCTGTCCATCTACTTATGATATGCATTGCATATTTGACAGTGCCTTCATAGTCTGATTCGATCTCCCCTCGACTCTTTTGAATTGCACATGTTGTACATAGATCCTTCTTCTTATAGAAACCCAGCAATCCCTGAACGCTTCAGATGCCAATACTGTCTCATTCATACTGCTCTCATGGTCTCATTTTATCTTCCATGAGTACTGCTTCCAACTCTCTCTCTCTCTCGTGCTCGTGCACCATCATTTTGGATCGGATCTTTCTTCGTGAATCCGCATGTAATCTCAATGTTTTCATCGCTACAATAGGTCCATAGCGGCATAGCCATTTCACACTTAACTACCTTCATTGTGCTCCATTCACATTTTGGGTCAGACATGGATCCGGTATAAATTGCCCTTAAGCTTTACCGAACCTTTGAATCCCCTAAAACTCCTTAAGCACTCCTTTAATTTATTATTTCTCTATCCCTCCATCATCCTTTACCATCGGTGCAAGATGCTTTAAAGAATCTAAGTTTTCCACTTTTCTAAGTGTTACACTCTTCTAATTTTCTGTCTCATACCTAGCTTTGAAATGTTTTTATGGACTTGTTTATTTTTATTGTTGTTGACAATTTTGCTTGTAGTTGATCTTCTTTCTTGTTGACTGTTTCCTGGCTTTACTTTTCATTCTGTTGCTCCATCAATATCTGGCAGGACTATCTGAGATAACAGACACCATTTACAGTCTCATTGTGACGAGATCTTTCTTGAACTGCTTTCAAGTGTAAATTCTGTTATAACTTGTGCAGGACTGATGTCTTTATTGCCATCTTGTTCGCTTTGGTGTTTGTTGTTCTGACAATATCAAGTTATCTGACCATTTACTACAGACATTTCTGGTTCTCTTTGCTGAGCATATACTTGGCAATTCTCCTTCCCGTACGCCTTATAATGTTGAGGTGGGAATTTGCTAGAAAGAAAGAGAGGAGAATGTTGTTACCCTTGTCCATGTAAACACATTTTACATTTGCCAAAGTAATGCCACTGCAGTTCAGAAACTTAGTCTTCCATTTCTAACTCATTTCTCTAGAATACGTGGTGGCTATGATTTCCAAATTAGGTACAGCTCTTGGTCTTCAAGGATCCTACATGAGTTTTTTTTTTGGATCTATGTTGTGGTCATCTATTTTTTTCATCATAAACCACCAGAGGAATTGAAGGTTTGTGTAAGCATTTACTAGCATCTAATGAGTTGGTTTCAAGGATCAGCAGTTGCTTTGTATTTCAATTATGCTTTATTTTGGTTTACTATGTATTTCAATTACGCTTTATGTTGGTTTTTCTTGTTTCTTATTTTTAAACCTTACCCTTTGTTTTTGAACATGATCATGTTGTGTTTTCCTCCTGATGCAACAGTGTAACCTTTTTTTTTTTGGAACTTCAAATAAGAATAGACAGAAACGCATATTTCCACTACTAGCCAAACGCTACAATTTGACATGGATCAATCACCATCATGGCATGATTATATTCTGACTATCCATTACAAATTAACAAACATAAGTTCCACTATGTACCATAGCTGCTTTGCAGTCGCACAAGATATTGGACCATGCACTCCGTTGGATTATTTCCTAAACTGAGGTGGTTAAATCCACGTGGAACTGGTCAAGATAGTCAGCTCCAACAAGAGCGAAATGAATGTTGTATCCATGAATAAGTCATGATTGCAGAGAAAAAAAGGACCTGCTGAGCAATGGCCCACCATACCTCAGAGAATCGGTATCACTAAGCGGTTTGTCTTTTTGTTGCTTGAAATTGCATATGTTTTTCTTTTATGCCATTTCTGACATGTGTTGGGACAATTAATCAGACAATTGCCTATCATTTTGGATATATACACGGCAAGTGAAAGTTGACCGTTGTCTAACAACAAATCTCCTCTAGGCCCTTGGTAATGGGTTAAGAATTTCGTAAGTTGAAGCTATGAGCTTAGTTTCTTGATGTGTGTAGGGGTGTTGCATTCTCCTTTTTGTTTATTGTAGTTTCTTTGGAAATCTGCTAGGAATTTTATAACTCGAAATATGCTCCTCAATTCCTTGTGTGGATGTTGGGGTGTTGCAATCTTCCCATCAAATACATGATACTCAGGTGACTGCGGCATCTTGGGACTTCTCTAGTAGGTATGGGGATTTGAGGCCTGAATCATCAATGCCCTTCTTGGGTCAAGAGAGTCGGCCGCTCACTGCAAAAGGGCTTAGTAGTAGAGCAGAAAGCATGCAATCTTACACAATGTGGTCCTGGTTGGGTAGACTGTGATGCCTCCTGGAACCCTCCTAGTGGACCAGTAGCTTGTGACCGAGCCACTCAAGACTTTTGTGCTCATAAGTCTGAAAACAAGGAATATTTCTCGCTGTTAGTAGTAGCTTCCTTGATATTCCAGTTTATACTACTTTCAATGTCGGATATTGACTGTCATAGAAACACTTCTGGTTGATAATAAATACTTTCTCAAACAAGGATGATGTCAGAAGCTAGAAAGGCAGTTAAATAACTAGGATCAATTTTGATCGCTTGCCTAATGACCTTGACGTCCTTGAGAAGTATTGCGTTTGAATCTTTGTTAATGACGAGGTCTTCATGTGTCCTATGTTGGGTCGATTTCTTTAACCAGAAGTGCCTCTTATTCTTGCAAGGATGGAACCAAATAGTGAAAAGGGGAAACAAGGATTGGCTTTTAAGGCACATAATATGTCTCCCTTTGTTTATGTGGGCATGCTAGCTTAATTTCCCATGTTTCAATTATGGCTGGTGTTTACGTGCTTACTTGTCAGATGATATTCGCATATATTGTGTTGTTTGCTTCATTGATAATTGGACATTAAATTGACAACAAAACAACTTTTTGCCTTATGTTGAGGAGTCATCTCTACTCGAAGCTCAAACTTGCAACAGAAGGTCCAAGAATTAACTTCTTATATCATAACCCTTTATGCGAAAACAAGTGGGAATTGAAGCATGGATTGTGAATAGATCTATATCTCTTATTGTGTGCTGAATATATGGAAATAACAAGATTTCAACTCTTGACCTTGACACAATTGGTTGTGACTTGTGATACCTCAAGATTAACCGTTTTTACTCAAAGTTCAAGCTTATAATTAAAGGCTCAAAATTTTGTTTTTGTATCATAACATGTTGAATTTGTTCATCTATCACATTTGACTAATGAGTTTATAGTTTCTTTCCCTTGGAGCTATCTCCCCTAGATATTCCCCAAATTGGCCTCATTTGCTTAATAATACTGGTAAAGTTTGGTGAGAGTAGGGCAAATATCTCGAAAATAACAGATACATCTAAAGATACGTAAGAAAAGAGGATGAGAAGGATGTAGGGAGGTATCCGGGAATAGGAAACGAAAAGGAATCTCTCCCTGAAGAAAAGAGGATGACATCCAGTTTATTAAATAGGCGGTAGTCAAGATTATCTCACTCCAAAACATCTTCGACACACTCATATGAAACATAGGGGCTCGTGTTACTTCTAAGAGATGGTGATTTTTATATTCAGAAATCTCATTTTTTTTGTGGTGTATTAGGGCAAGAGTACTCATGTAGAATCCCATGGGTCATCATAAATGTGGTAAAGAAAGAGGATAAGTACTCTCGAGAATTTTCACTCCTGAATGTGCGTATAGGCATAGCAAACTGCGCCTATATATCAGCATAAAAGGTAATGAAGATGGGGAACAATTCAGAATGATTAAAAATAATCATGTCATTCTGTAGTAGTCCTCAACAAACGACACAAAGTAACGAAAACTAACCTTAGATTCTACTGGACAAGGATTCCAAATATCATAATGAACTAACTTGAAAGATGCACATGCTCATTTATTAACTTGAGATCGATATGTAATTCTATGGTGTTTCATAAATTGACAAAACTCACAAAAAAGGTTAGATAAAGACTAAACCTCAGGACATAGACACTTCAGATTGGAGAGCGTTGAATGACCAAGACGACAATGGAGATCTAAGGCAGTGGTGGATATGATGGGAAATGCAACTATAGGTGACTCTGCGTCTAGCACGTAGAGCCCCCCCTAACAAGCGTCAACCCCCTACCAATACTCTCTCGTCAAAGAATCATGAAAAATATAAGAATCACTAGAAAACACCACATAGCAACGGTAAGTCCTAGTCAAGTCATTAACAAATAACAAATTGACAGAAAGTGCAGGGATGTAAAGAACAATAGATATAAGGTGAGAGTGGGGGTGGGAGGTGTGAGCAAAGGATTTGGCAATCACCAGGCTGGCGCACAAATAGTGGATATGCCAATCAAGTCACAAGAGGAAGTGGTTAAGTATAGCAACAAAACAACTGTTAATTAGGAAACAATCAAAACAGAATATTCTTTGCAACAGTATATATGTATGTAAACTGATGCAATCGTTAGAGTGGAATATAATCTTCTC
>JAOWBR010040193.1:0-15849 GCA_028571145.1 Dionaea muscipula
CCGCCTCTTTTTATCATCCTACGATGTAAAATATGCCAACACATTTTATCTCAACACAATTCAAAACGACTTGTGCTAAAATAGATTTTTGTATAAAAAATATAATCTCACGTTTAATCCAAGTCAATAAAAAAACTCCTTGATTAGATTAATTGTGACACATATAATCGTTTTTTTCACAATCCATCATCTTATCCAAAATCATTATTTATTGGAACAAATTTAATCCAAACGGGGCCCAAATGTACATTATGTAATCCTTTGGTCACATACATAGCAGGAAAAGACTAAAGAATCTCGAAAGGGGTTTATAAACAGTGGTGGGGTGGGGTGGGGACTGGGGCTTCCCCTCCCCCTTTGTCTTGTTTTCTTACTTTCATGCTTGGCCCTGTTCCCAAAGAAATCTTTCATTTGACTTGAATGAGAGCTCCCCTACCCAAAATTGTAATCTTGTACCAGTTTCTGCTGGATTTTATATGTTTATTTTTCTCTCACCGTGTAATTTGTTTTTTTATGAGAAAGTGAGAGCATGTTCATTGGTACGTGTCTCTTACTCTCTCACTGCTCATCCATCTAATTTTCATCCACACTTAAACAATCATTACATAATATTCTTACTATTCACTCTTTAAAAATCTCTAAATTTTCACTCCCCTCAATTTAAAACTCACTTTTGAGTTTCTCACTCAGATCATTACACAATACTCTCACTATTCACTTATTTAATCTTTATCTACACTCGAACAATTATTACATATAACACTTTCACTATTCAACCTCTAAAAATCTCTAAATTTCCCATGCACCAATGTACATGCGAATATGATCGAGATCACACACACTAGACAGTCTCTGTCATTCATCATCTTCCTCTTCATGAGGAGTCAAAAAAAAAAGAGAGAGAGAGAAACTACGTGGAACTAACTAACCTGTATAGGAACAATGTGTTGTATCAGCGTCTAGGAGAAGATCGAACACGCCCATGTGCTTTTGCTTCACATGCTTGATGCTGAAAATTTTGTAACCACACAAAGTCAATGGAGTAGACATCTCATACAAATAAATGACAATGCTCGTGTAGATTCCTTGTGATTAATCTTTAATTTCTCCATGTTTCATAAACAGTGTCTCACTATACAAGAAGATTTGAAAGGCTTCGGCGCATTGAGTATGTTACTCATACCAAGTGCCGAATAAATAAAAGTTTTAAGACGGGTAGTTCAGTATTTTAGTTGCTTTATTCACTTTATTTGATTGACATTCAAATAAAGATTTTACAACTTATTCTTGTATCAACTCTACCTAGCCTAGCAATAGAATTTCCACAAAGGTTCATATTTAAATATATGGCCCCGTGCTCCTTTTCATAATCATCATTAGATGAAATGAGGAACGGCTTGAATAGATAATTGAGTGATCAGTAGTATCATTGGTTATGAATATATTCTTTCTTTAGTATACAAACCCCGTGCCTCATGTCAATATCAACTCCGAGTAGTTGAATTAAACCACACTAGAAGAGTGAAATCACAAGTCCATCCCTAAAATGATGCAACTGCATAAACTCGAGCTTATTGTTTCATATTAGTTTACCCACATAGTACTGCACTTGAGATCCGGCCCGGCCGGGAAAATGTCCAGGGAAGCAAAAGACCAATGGACAAGTGAAATATTCGAGATTGATGATTAAAAGCAAATTAAGCCACATTACAAGCCTTTTAGATTGTTCAAGTTGTTCGAGTACAATCAAATTGTAGTCTCTCAGTGAAAAAAGAGGAGTCATTTGAAACCAATGAAAAAGCGAAAAGAAATGTTGAAGGAATTGAATTCCTTTGCTTTATAGAAAGGTGTAAAACACCAGAATTTGATAAAGCCAGCAGGCAGCAGCATTGCACAAGAAGTTAGTCAGATTTCTTGAAAATGTACGACTAGAGATTATCATAAAGATGGGTTAATGATGATGCTCTCAACAAGGATCAAAATCTCTTTCAGCATATGCACTTCTAAGCTTTTGCGAGCTTTTGCAAAAGTATCTATCTTCTTTGGTGCCCCGGCAAATCCAACCAAACCTCAAGGGCTAACTTACTAGGAAGAGGAGAAGATCCACCAACAAATTCTACCCAAATGGCAAGGCTTTCAGAGCTTGTTAGAGCATAAGTACAACGCTGATCCTCAACCATGAGATTATTTATCACATTTCCTCGTACGTGGAATATTCCCTTCACCTCTCCTTCCCCTCCCTCCCATTCATACATCCTAAAAGTTAGAGTTAGTCTCTCCTCTCCTACTTTTCTCTATGCCCCACCAAATGTTTTCTCAATTACGTTTGCTTTGGCCTGTTTTCTGTTTTCTGTATTTTTTGTTTTGTAGAAAATAGAAAACACGTTTGGTTTGAATTTTCTGTTTTCACTTTTATTCAAAATCTTCAAAATGCAGAAAAAGATAAAAAGATGTTTTTTATGTTTTCGACAGAAATTTTCAAAACATCCAAAACATGGGAAAAAAAAAACTCAAGACCTGACAAATTATAAATTATAAATTATAAACCAAACATGTTTTCTATTTTTTTATTTTTACTGAAAACTAAAAACTGAAAACTGAAAATAAAAAACAGACAAACCAAACAACCCCGTTTGCACAAGAAAAAACATATATAATCCTAGGCAAAAACCCAAAGCTATTCATTCAGGTCAGGCAGGAGAAAGAATTGGTAGCCAAAATGTGGCTGCAATCTCAGTTTCACATGTATATTCGTTTGCCTTACTGAACATAGCAAAACGGAAAAAGAAAAGTGGTGCTCCAGCATCTTACCTGCAGCATGGTGATTGAGAAATATCCAAGCTAGTGTAAATGAGTCGCAAGGAACGGCAAATCAATCTTACTAGAACAACTGAGACGGCATTTCTGACTCGGGCTACAACAGCTCTAAACATCGACAACAGAATGTCAGATAACTCGATCAGAGGACACAAATTATATTTCCTGAAATGTAAAGATTATGAAATGCATTAGCACATCACTATGAACTTGGGCCTAGAAAAACCTAGTTAGAATTGGTTTAGAATGAAGAAGAGAATACATTAAGAGAGACAGTCACGCACAGGAAAGACAAAAAGAACACTTCTCCAAATTCCAAGCATCTGCAGTAACTTGTTTCATGTTCCTGTTAGCAGATCATATTATTAATGTTTCAACAGGTGTATCGTTAGTTTGCTAACTTTGAACGATTAGATTAGAGGGCAATGACAGGGGCACTCTGGAAATGGAGTACCAACAGCATCTCAAGGGGAAGTTTACCAAAATTTATCCTCCGTATTCAAAAGGTCACCAAGCAGAGTTTGATAAAATTCCATTCACTTGCATTCATCATCTTATTCCATTCACAGGAATAATAGTAGCCGGGGTGATTAAGGAAGCAGCTGCAATACTGAAAAAAGGATCTCAGTCGCTCACAGTTTGGACTCAAAAAGCACAAAAAACTTTGAAGCAACGTCATTGATTTTGACTCAAATTTCTCTTTTTGATCATCAAAAGAGGAAATAAGTGTTACAAGCCTCGGCTTGGGAGCGGGTAATGGGAGGTAGAGCTATAGTGGTTGTAAGAAGGAGAGACTTAGACGAGAGAGGAGGAGAACAGATGAAAGGGACTAGGAAGAAGAGGAAGGGGATGAGCAACTAGAAGAAGATAAACAGAGACAGATAATAGGAAGAAGATTTCATTAATTCTTGTCTGCCTATAATGACAACTTATTACATGCATATATAATGCTACGAGTGCTAAAATAGAAAATTTACTAGTAGGGAAACTAATACATGAGATCTATTTATTTGAAAATATTCCTTATTTTCATAATCTGAAAATATTCCTTATTTTTATAATCTAGAAATATTACTTATTTTCATAATCTAGAAATATTCCTTATTTTCATAATTAATCTTCTCTGCAAATTCTAATCACTTTTAGAATCCTTGAGATATTTCCTTCCTTATTAGATATTGTTGGGTCGTAACAATAAGCCTGATAGGAAACTAAGCACACAGCTAGATTGTTGACAAAGAACCCTCTAATGTGGACTTTGAAGTTGCGGTTGTCTAGCCCACCTTTGAAGACTTTAGTGGCCACCATTGAAGACTTTTTGTGCCACTAGCCACTGGCCACTGTTTTGTTCAGCGAAACATGCGTTTTGCAAGGAATTAATTTCCTTCATTTGCCTATAAATGGAAGGCATGCTTCGGCAGAACAAAAAAAAGAAGGCAGTGAAAAGTCAAAGCAAAGGCAAGGAGGCAAAGAAAAATCCCACGGGATTGCATGGTGGTGAGAGCTAGGGGCGGGTGAAAAATACTCGATGTATTGGATATTAGGTGAGAGTGAGATTAAACACTGTGTGTGTAAACACTTGTGTAGTGTTTGTAGCTCTTGTAATATTCTCTCCAATATAGTGAAATCTCTGCTATCCGTGGACGTACCTAATTGTTTATTTGGTAATTGGTGAACCACGTAAATCTTAGTGTCATTTATTATTGCACTCATTATTTATTCCGGTGTCTCACGGCACAACATAGATGTCCCTTAATTTTCAAGTAGTACCAATATTTATCTTCAAGTAATACCAATATTCTGTTCATTTACTCCTTTTCTATTCCCATGATTTACCTCTTCATAGGGAGGCAAATGTGATCAGTTAGCTTCTGCTGCCCCACACCACCTGTCCTCGCCCCCATCCAAAAAGGAAAAGAAAGAAGTCCCATTCCTCACAAGCGTTAACTTATCAAAGTACAGAATCTACTCAGGTTAAGATAAAGGCAACCACAAACTTGACTACACACCGATCACAACAATTTGTCCGGTTGTATAGCATGCAACCAACATGTCTAGTAGAGTTTATGATAGCACTGTCACTTATATCCACTTACTTTTTAGGCTTTCACATGCGAGGCAAATATACAAGGCACACAGAGACTGCATTCCTATACAGCAAATACACATACCACCCTCTGCGTGGTCCCTTAGTTCCTTTGTGCGTTCTACAGTCAAGGAGACCTGTCATCCACAATGTAATATGGTAGAGATTGTGCAATTGCAGGTATTTGAAGAAAATGATTCATTCTTAAACCTACTATGATCTTCAAAGTAATATGATCATGCCAAGTGCCATTCAGAGTGTGCATGGGTCAAAGCGATCCTTATACATTGACACAAATATGCTTCATCATTCATGTGAAACTACTGCTTCATTGCTACCTTGTGCCAAAAGCAAAGCACAGAATCTCAGGGCCAGAAAGACATCATAAACTAATTCTATGTTTCTTTCCAGAAAATTCAACATCCGTCCTCCCCAGCTGATTGCATTTTTCATCCTACTAACTCCATATGTTCCAAGCTACAAATTATCTGTTCCTAATGGCACAACACTCAGCTCCAAAAATACAGAAATACAGAAGAAGCCTAACCTCATCGATTAAGATTTATTGTCCACTTGCTAAGAAAAAGTGAAAACAGAAAAAGCGACGAGAGGTTTCAGATTGCTTAATTATTAAAGTCAAAACTGAAAAATCCGAATCAAAAAACCAAATTCATAAACCAAACAGGATCAAGGACCATCTATATATTGTCCTACAAGGCAAATGTAAACAAAAGCATGAACATAATTCCAAAGCCATCCCTTTGTTTGACGAAAAAAAAAACATCCGTTTGTCTGAATGCCATTGCGACCAGTGCTTGTCCTACAGCTTGAGGATGAAAATTGGTCAAAATGTCTGTAGTATCAATAATATTTGTAAATAGTTTCTCCGCAAATAAGATATCTGTAGGAGTAGAAGTCAACTTAGTCATTTGTGGCTATTTCTAATCTGGATAGTCGGATAGATACCGCTTCAGCTCCAAAGGCAATGTCAACCATGAGGTATAAAGAAGATTGATTCATGGATGCAAACAGTCAAACCACCACCACCCCCCACCCCCCGGCAACAAAAAAAGGGAAAGGAAACCTGAAACGCCAATAAGGAAGATTCAAAAGTAAATGCATCAGATTAAACACGGTGAAAGCAAGAGCTACCTCAATCCTTAGTCTCTCTAGTGCTGTAGTGGACTAGACAAGGTGAAAGCCAGATTAGGCAATTTATTGCATGTGTCACTCTCGACAGAGATCAACTAAAGCACTCACAGCTCCTAGTCCTCACAGACTTGGAACCTTATTCTTCCAACGTTCTCCAAAAATATAGGAAATGAAATGTTGAGCTCCTACAATTTTGTTCATACATATAATCTTAGATAGTTTGAATGTTTGGAATTAAAGACATGACATAATGACAAATAACATCAACGGGTGAAGGAAAGAGGTGAGATAAAGAAGAAATGTTAACTAGTGGAGGAGATATAGTGACACCAAAAAGCAACAAAGAAAAATCGCTCAAATCAAGAATACATATCACCATTATCCTTGTCATTGTGGGATTCATGACAATTGTAATCTAGAGAATAATGATTAATATAAAATGCACATATGAAATAATGGTAAGTATGAAAATGCCTATATGCCTTTTTATTATATGGAAGCATGAAAAACGCAAAAAGAAAATGGGAACAGGGAAAAATCTTTCAGAATTCCCGAAGAGTTACCAAAACA
Organism: Dionaea muscipula; assembly: GCA_028571145.1. NCBI lineage: Eukaryota > Viridiplantae > Streptophyta > Magnoliopsida > Caryophyllales > Droseraceae > Dionaea > Dionaea muscipula. Next base: position 6,626 of record JAOWBR010040193.1, read on the forward strand.
CTTAAAAATGTAACATGCTGCCTCCAAAAAGTTGTATACAATGAAACTTGAAACTTATTACCTCCAAAGTTCAACATGCTACCTCCCAAAATAAAATGTAATATACTACCTCCAAAAAATTGTACAAAATGGCATCTACAGAAACAATGCAGCTTACATACCTTGAAACTGCTAGTATGAAATGGAACAGCTCATTCACCAACTCAAATATATTATGAAAGGTCGAAAAAAGGAAGGTTGAATCAAATGAGTGATGTATATCTGTTCTCTTTGAGAAAATCATGCCATTTCAGTGGAGAATTGGCTCTGCAACATTTCTATTGGTTAACGTGACAAACTCGGATTCAGTAAACCACCTTTAATTCATATTTCGCCCAATATTAAACACAATGTTTGACTTATCAATGAGAAGATAGCCCATCCCCAGTCACTTCAAAGGAGCTACATCCAATCTCCTTGACTATATTCTCTGTTTTAGTTATTACAGCCACCACTCGTTCTTCCACTGCCGTCAGTTGTCCATTCCTATCCCGTGTTCTTGGATCATACACGAGCCTTCCCACCATTGCATAAGCACTGGATAGAAGGATAGAATCAGTGGGGTGATCGCCATATCTTTCCACTAGCACTCTCTTGACTTGTTCCCCCAATTCAACATTTCCATGCACCCTGCAAGCCGCAAGAAGTGTGCGCCAAACTGTGGCATCTACCTCAAATGGAAAGCCGTTGATAAAGCCGAGTGCTTGCCCCAACAATCCTGCCCGGCCAAGGAGATCAATCAAACAGCCGTAGTGTTCAACCCTAGGCTCCATGCAATATACTCTGACCATACTCTCAATGCAATTCATTCCCTCTTCCACCAAACCACCATGGCTGCAAGCGCTTAAAGCTGCCAGGAAAGTGACCTCATTAGGCCAACATCCCTCCTCCTCCATATCACGAAGACATGCAAGTGCAGTTTTTGGATGCCCATGAGCCCCATACGCTGAAATCATAGCTGTCCATGTTTTTGTATCTCTATCCTCTGTTCTATTGAAGACATCTATAGCTTTCTCCAGGAAACCACATTTAGAGTACATTGCCAGCAGAGCCGTGCTGAGGACTGCATCTAAAGCTAACTGTTCCTGTTCCACAAAATTGGCAACACACTGACCTATACTGCCAGCTTCACAGCCTGCACAGGCCGAAAGCAATCCTGCCACTGTCGAAGAATTAGGCTTTAGTCCTTCTAGTTTCATTAGCTTCAGCAATGACAAGGACTCATTCAAATACCCATTTTTTGAATGTGCATCAATCAGACAATTCCACATTATAACATCCGTCTTCAAAATCTCGTCAAAAACTCTACACCCTGAAACAACATCCCTCACGTTCCCATACATAGAAATCAATGCCGTAGCCACATTCATATCAAACGAAATTCCAATCTTGATGCAGGAACCATGAAGAGTTTCCCCTCCATAATGATTCTCCATCTCTCCAAAAGCTGACAACACATTAACAACCGTGCCAGCATTGCTGCTCAGACTACTCCTGACCAGCATCCTAAAAAGATCTACAACCATATCAGGAATAGATACATTGAGATACCCACCCATCAATGTGTTCCAGGAAACCAAATCATTTTGTTCAGAAAATTCATCAAACAACTGGTGGGCGTCTGAAACCTCCCAGCAAGCACAATAAAAATGCATAAGGGCATTCCTCACATTAAGAAATGAACCAAACCCAGCTCGAATCACAGCAGCATGAATAGAACTACCCATTTCGATAGCCAATGCACCAGCACAAGATTTTATGGTGGTGATGAAAGAAAATTGATCTAACAAAACCCCAGTTGCCCTCAAATAATTAAACAAACCAAACCCCCGCTGCGGCCTCTCACTAATTGAATAGCATCGAAGCATTGTATTGAACATGAACAGATCTGGGTTTTGTATAGAGCGAAAAATTGAGGCTGCATAGCTCATATCTTTGATGGAGGATGCAAGAAGCTTGCTCAAATTGAAATGTGTACGGTCAAGGCCAGTTTTTACCATGTGCCCATGAACTTGGGAGACATGAGAGATGTGATTGCATGATTGGAGTAGAGAAAGTAGCAATGTACCTGTGATGTGCTTGGAGAAGGGTTTTGATAAGAAGTAGGAGTATGAGAGAGGGGATTTGATTCCCTGTTTTAGGTGTCGGCCAACAGTCACTTTCATTCGGAGGGTAGCAAATTCACATTTGTTTTAGCCTCTGATTATTCACGAACAGTAGATAGCACAGAATGTTAACATTGCAATAAAAAGGAAGCAGAACTTGTACTGAATACTATATTCAAACACACAAAGAAGGAATAGACTTCGACAACATCCTTTCACAGAATACTCAAGAGAACAATTTAACTATTCAAGATCATTCAAATCTTGATCATGCTAAGCTTCATCGATCTACTTAACAATGGCTGCAATGAACAATTAACAAACCAATTCTTCTTCTTCTTCTGCAACCAGAGCTCTATATTTTTGTGCTACTTCTATTGCCTTCAGCTGCAAGCCTTGCTCTGTCTTCTCGCCTTCTCTTTTACCATTTTTTCCTGTTTCAGAACTTCATCTCCTTCTTTAACCTTCTCTCTTTCTTCTCTCGTTTTCTTTCACAATTTCGCATTATATAGCACTAAACGTAGCACTTAAAACCAGCACTCATTAAAAAAAGAAAAAAGAAAAAAAAAGAAAAAAAATCAAAATATCCCTATTCTTTTAAAAAAAGAGTTGTTTGTATTTTACTCTTAACTTTGATTTTTATTTATAAAAGAATAATTTTATAAACGATGGTTTATCCGAATAATCGTTCTCTATTCATATATTTATTATCTGATATCGATTTTATTTTTTTTTGAACCGAAGATAGCTTTTCATTTCACCCAAAAAAACTCACCGATACAAAAATCAAATCTATATTATAAGGAAAATGAGTTTTTAAAAAAATTTAAAAGGAAGATAAACAAGTGAATACGTAATTGGCTGATTACTTTATGGTGAAGAGGAATAAAAAGAAAAGGGGAATAAAATCTATAATAAAAAAACACAACTCAATTCAAATCTTATATCTCTATTAATTTATCTTCAATTAAATCTTAATCGTTCATTTTTCTTTAATAGATTTTAACCATTTATTTTACTTTTATTCTTGTATATATACACAATCTATAATTTATATTTCTTTCATAAAAAGTATCAAAACAAGTCTAATATTGATATAAAAATATTACATCCAAAATTCATAATTTTTATGAGGATCAAAACAAGTTTAATGTTAATATAAATTTTTTTATTAAACATACACAGACAGAGAATGAAACTATAAAAATATTCACGTTGACACGGGTTACCTCTAGTATCAATACATAATACATCGATCCTCGAATCAGCGGCACAACGCCACTCTCAGTTCCTATGCAATATCTGCCAAAAAACCCAACTTCTGGGGTCATTGAACCAAGCCACGCCTCATCCAACTCCAGCCTTCTCGATCAGCAGGTAAAGATAGATGTCAGCTAAAGCCATTCATTCTCGAGAGATTCAGGTCCCCCTGCCCTAATTCTCAGAAAGCAAGCCCAGCTCTCTGCTCTTGACAATTGTTCAGCTCTCTCCTGGCCCCCAATGTCCCCATCTGCTCAAAAAGATCAGGAGCCCTTCCTGTAAACAAAGCACATGGAGCAAAGGGAACCCCTGCACAGCTCCGCAGCTCGAGACTTTCAGGGAGCAAACACATATGCTCTTGACAATTCCTTTTTTTTTTCTTCCTATTCTTCCCTTCCTGTTCCCACTCTTTTTCCTCCCTTGTTTTTTTTTTTTCCAAAATCATCCTCATCCCGAGCATGAAATTTCATCATTTCCCGAGCATAACCATAATTTTATCACAAGACCAAGTCCCCTAACTAGTTCCATTTCATAGGTGCAATACGTAATAAGAAGCTATGTCCAGGATGAATGTCATTGTCCCATATAAGCCTCCACCATGGAGAAAGATCTGGCGATGAGTTCAAAGCTGAGTACACTTCTTTTGGGCAGAAGGAGGCAGCAGCCTTCGAACAAGCCTTTCCTCCTCTCACCTCTTTAAACTCCAATAATGCATCTCGAACTCGCATCAAGGATTTCCATCACCATGAGCCCTTCTTTCCTTCCGCTTCCCATACTGGCCTTCCCTTTAAATAAAATGCATTCACTGAGTGGATCCAAAGCCTATCTTTCTTCTCCTTTTCTCCTGCACTACCCACAACAGTTTTGCCAACATAGCCACATTGCACTTCCTCAGGCATCGAATCACCAGCCCCCAACACTTCTTTGGATGACATACATCACACTACACCACTTTTGCCTTCTTCTTCCTATTTAGAGCCACGGCCCCACTCCAGAGAAAAAGCACGACAAATGGCCTCCACCTTGTAAAGAACTCCCATCAGAATCAGCATCATTTGCCCCCAGAATCCATGCAAGCAAAATAAAACCCCCTTGATTTGCTCAAGCCACCCAGTATAGGAAAGAAGCCTATCACTCCAACTTGTGATTCTACTCGTGATTTTCTCCACCAAGAGACCATACATTCTAACACTCACTTTCTTTGTAGTCAGAGGCACCTCCAAGTATCGAAAGTGTCCCTCCCCCACTGCAAATATCAAAACATTTGCCAACTCCTACTTCCTGGCTTCAGTGATCCTTCCAAAATAAATGGCGCTCTTTGCTCTATTTGCCTGGAGTCCGGAGACCTTTCCAAAGTACTCAAACTACTCTCTAATCATGCGTAGAGAGGTCTCATGGGCCTTGGCCGGTTCAGGTCACAGAGGCCGAACAGGCCAAGGGTGGCTATGCGGAGCACGAAGGATGTGCGGAGCCAAAGAGCAGCAGAGGACTATTCCTTGGCTCCATATTCCATAAAATTTAAATTCGAACCGACTCGTATCCACCCCTAACAGATACAAACGATCGACTCCACCTAGTGGGATTGGGAGATGATGATGATAACCACCGACACGATTAGTAGGAAAAAGGTTTTATTTGTTGTATCCAAAGGACAAAAAATCCGAAATCTGTGCACCATCAAATTTTTTTTTTTTTTGGAACAACAAAGCAACACTTTTATTACCCCAAACAAGATGATTACATACAGAAAAAACAACAATTGCAAAGGAGTATCATCAACTTAATAGGCTATACTTATTCAAATTTCAGCGTCACCAACTTATTAGGTTATAATTATTATTCGAATTACAATTTGTTCTTTTGGTTAAGACAACAGTATTTCATTTCAAATGTGTCGTCTTCATAATACTCCCTCACAAAAAGCATATCATTAGGATTATTCTTTATCGAGCCTCCATGGCTCTTTCCTTTTAGGTAGATATTTAATTTTTTACAGTAAGTCGATTGCCAACTCCAAATACTTAATGGAAAGTCTCCACTTGCATGTGCGGTGTCCTTTCCTAATATTTACCCACACAAACTCTCCCACGCTCTTAGTGTCTTGGCAAAATGGCTAATGCTACACTAACAACAATATGAGAACAAATTTCCATTTGATATCAACACATACATCTCATTCATCATCTGGTGTCGCCTCGCAGGATTCATCCAGGTTGCCATTGAAGCACTCCTCTGTCGCGAGTCTCCTTTCCTCCTCCTTTGTTTGACTCCCAAAGTTAATAGGTTCATGCATTTGCAGCAAAATGAGACTCGGCGAATTGCAGCTTCTACAACACCTATAAGAAACCTAATCTCGCTCTCTCTCTCTCTCTCTCCTTCCATGTTCGCAAGTGTGAGCCACCTAAATCACCCACCAACTCAGCTTCTATCACTACAAACTCAAAGGTCAAACCCAGCTGCTCATTCCATCCACCCCAGGCAAAATGGCTCAAAATCTGGCATCCATAATGCATGTGCAGCAAAATGAGCCTCAGCAAACTGTTGCTTCTGCAACACCTACAAGAGATGACACGACTAGGAAAATGCTGCTTCTGTATGCAGATGGATGGATATTCCAACTAACCTCTTATCACTTGCTGTGGATTAAGATTAATAGCCACGGCACTGGACGCCGGTCTTTGGCTCTCCGGGTGGCCTTTGCTGCGATGGTGTACTACACATGGAAGGCTAGAAATGGAAATGTTATGGAAACGTGTTGCTTTTGACACAACTAGAAAAATTAAAATACATGACATTGTATTATTTTTTTCCCTAATTATGTACCACCTATAGTTTGTGGATTTCAGTTAATAACTCTTTTTGATTGCTAGTTCAGGAACTCTATTGATTATAGTGAACTGATGTAACACATGTATATTTATATACAAGTTTACCACTTCAGAACACCTAATCTCTCCTTTCCATGTTCACAATTGTGAGCCACCTAAATCACAACCAACTCAGCTTCTATTTCTATCGCCACAAATTCTAACCCAGCTGCTCATTCCATCCACCCACCCCATGCAAAATCGCTCCAAATCTGGCATCCATAAACCTCACCACATACTTTCCCTTTATACCCATTTCTCTTGAGAGCCATTGAACCTACATGTTATTCACTATTTAACAAAAAATTCCATGTGTTGTGTGACTATGTATATAAATGAGTTCAATGCTTTCATTGATAATCTATCTAACAAAGGAACCAGCTCTACAAAAATATCATATCTCAGAAAATATATTTACATCCCGTGAATGTGTGGATTGTGCACTAATTCTTCTCATACTAAGTGCCAAATAAATAAAGTCCCGCTTGTTGGATTTGAACTCGTGATTTTTGGTCACATATGTTCTGATACTATATTGAGGAACTAATTCTACCAAATGTAGAGAATACTCCAGTTACCGACATATAAGACAATATTTCCAGGTCAGTAAATAACATGGTGGGCAAAATTATAAGGGTCATGATCATGATGAACAACCTTGATCCATCAACTACTAATTTTCTAGCATTCACATTAAAACTAAGGAATAATTTATGCATGTTGTCGTCTTCAAATATCAAGAATCTAGTGGAAACAAGGTATGACTCTGTGTTCACGATGATAAGGGTGGCAATTCTTTCTGTTTTTGCAAACGCACACTCAATAATATCGAGATAACTTTGGATGGACGAATCTAAATACATGCATCTCGTTAGAAGGAGTTGAGTGTAAAACATGACAATACCAATCATGAAAAATAGGGCTAAGGCAAGCCAATCCCCGTTTGAGAGCATATTGAACTGTTAAGAGACCAATGTCGAGGAATGCATTGATTCCATTAAATCATTCTTTGACGAAGCTTGATCCTCCTATTCTCCATACTATATTAAAAGAATAGCTCCAAAAGATTAATCTTATGGTGTCTTATGATAGAAGACCTAAAATATATATATTTATATCTTAACACAATCCACTTCTTATACAGACCACCACAAATGAACAAAAGCGTGGACCTCTCACAACCGTTGGATTAAACATTAGCAAAGGCTCAGATTTCATCTTGAGTTACTGTTCATTCCACTGTTCATTCACTACCAACAGTATTCACTATTCACCCACTGCCGATCATTCTCAACCATTGATCATACCAAATCCAATGACCAAACAAGGTCCACACTACTATACATTTGAGGTGGTCTATATTAGAAGTGTGGTACATCTTAACATAATCATACTTCGGAATCTTTTAGATATCAATATATTAGTTGTGTCTTGTACCATAAAGGTTAACCTTTTGGACTTACACCTTTGACAGAAGAATGAAGCTTCATCAAAGCATGCTTTAATGAAACCAATGCATTCCTTGGCGTTGGTCTCCTAACAGTTCCATATGCTCTCTCAAATAAGGGTTGGCTTGCCTTAGCCCTATTTTTCATGATTGGTACCGTCATGTTTTACACTTGGCTCCTAACAAGATACATGTATTTAGATTCGTCCATTCAAAGTTATCTCGATATTTTTTGGTGTGTATTTGCAAAAATAGGAAGAATACCACCCTTATCATCGTGAACACAAAGTCATACCTTGTTTCCATCGCACTCTTGATATTAGAAGGTGACAACTTGCATAAATTATTCCCAAATTTTATGGTGAATGCCGGAGAATTAGTCATTGATGGAATAAAGTCATTCATCAGAATCACGGCCCTTATCATATTGCCCACCATGTTATTTATTGACATGGGAATAACAATGTGCATTATAATTCCACATTAGTTGCTGAGGTTTTTGTCCGTGCACCCATATCCTCTCTCATACGTGTTTTCTGCTACCCAGTCCTGCCCCGGGTAATGGGTGGGCACCTGCGGGTTCAGGTAAGATTGACATCGCTAGGGTGCTTCTTGAAGAGGTATATACGAAGCAAGCACTGGTTTGTTGATTCCCCTCGTCCTCACCATGTCTGCAGGTAGGTTGGTGAAGGTGATTAACCCGCTTAAACAAGCTCCAGGGGGTTTGGTTTCAGCAGCTCAGTTCTTATCTCTCTATATGTGTGGTTTTCATAGTTTGCAGGCTGATTCTTCAATGTTTATTTATTGCAGCTCTCATCACATTCTCATTTCGTTGCTTTTTGTGGATGATATCATTCTTACTGGCTATGATCCTATATTTCTCATGACCTTCATTCTCAGCTTAATTTTGTCTTCGCTGAGAACAATCTCAGTGACATACATTTTTTTTGGCATTGAAGTATCATCTCATTCTTCTTCTGGTTTGTTTCCCGCTCAGCAGAAATATATGACCGACACGCTAGGCTGGTTTCAGCTTGACAGTGTTACCTCTACCTTCTATAAATTCACTCTTTCTTCTACCCTTGGGAATATGCCTCTTCCAACTTTCATTGTTTCGAATTCTCTAATGGACGCAATAGAAGTTAGTTGCTTCATATGTGCCTACCAGGCTACCACCTAAATCTAGTCTTGTTTAAAATTTAAAAAAAGAACTCCAAAAAAGAGAGATAATACAGAGATTCTGTATGTTTGTCATGGTTGTCTTCTCCATGTGAGCAAAACAGTGAGTTCATATAAAATGCAGAAGCAGGAGAAAACAGCAGCAACTGCATAAATAAAGCTCAACAGGAAATAGTGCATAGGAAAGAACTCAGCAACACATAAATCAGGGGAAGAATACTCACTGAACTTAAGGAATCTAAACTTGCTTCAGCATTTGTTTTATGAAACCTGAAAGAGTCTGGAATCTTGAACCCATTAACAGTTCCTCCCAAAGATCAATCCCAC
>JAOWBR010040304.1:0-15847 GCA_028571145.1 Dionaea muscipula
AGTCATCTACAGTGGATGATATTCTTATCTATGAGTTAGCTCCTAGTGCATCAGTTTCTCCGTCCGTTCCTCCACTGAACACCAGTTCCTCCACCTCTTCAGGTTTATACTCGGGGCCCTCGCTATGTGATTTCTTGGGGTTCAGTTGATCTTTTGCACCTATTCCTGCTGCTCCTACTCACACTACTGATCCTTCACTCACTCCTGCTCCTGTGTCATTAGATTCTTCTAATGACTCTCCATCCTTAAATTTGCAAGGGTCAACATAGTTGTGCTTTCTATCCGATGTCTGCTCATATCTCCTATGCTGGTATGTCTCTTCCTCAGCAGGCTTTTGTTTCTGCTTTGGACTCTATTTCTACTCCTCAGACCTTATCTGAGACTATTACCTCTCCTGGATGGCGACAGGCTATAGATGACGAGATGGGCATCCTTGAGGCTAATCAGACATGGGATCTTGTTCCCCTGCCTCCAGGGAAGCGAGCTATTGGTTGTAATTGGGTTTATGTCGTGAAGATGAATCCTGATGGCTCTATTGCACGTTTGAAGGCCCACTTGGTGGCCAAAGGTTATGCTCAGGTGTATAGCATGGACTATACCGAGACCTTCTCTCCAGTAGCCAAGATGACCTTTGTTTGTTTGCTTATTTCTCTTGTTGCTTCTTCCTAGTGGCCTCTATATCAGCTTGATGTGAAGAATGTATTGTTTTTTATGATGATTTGCAGGAGGTTTATATAGAGCAACCTCCCGAGATGGTTGCTCAGGGGAAGTCTAGCTATGTGTGTCGGTTGTAGAAATCCTTATATGAGTTGAAATAATCCCCTAGAGCATGGTTTGGAAGGTTTAGCTTTGTGATTTCGGACTTTGGTTTGAGGAGGTTTGCCAAAGACCATTCGGTATTCTTTCATCACTCGAGTACTGGTTGTATTCTTCTTGTGGTTTATGTGGATGACATTATTATTACTGGGAGTGATATTGCAGGAATTGCCTTCCTAAAGACTTTTCTTCAAAATCGGTTTTAGATAAAAGATCTTGGCTCTTTGAGATATTTTTTTGAGATTGAGGTAGCCTGTTGCAAACGGGGAATCTTTTTGTCTCTGCGTAAGTATGCTTTGGACTTGCTTCAGGACACTGACATGATAGGTGCAAAGCCTAGTGACACTCCTATGCTCCCAGGAACAAAGCTTGCACCTGAAGATGGTGAGGTGTGTGCTGATCCTGATAGATACAGACGACTAGTGGGTAGGTTGAACTACCTTACCATCACTTACCCTGATATTGCATTCTCTGTCAGTGTGGTTAGTCAATTCATATCTGATCCCCGAGTCTCTCATCTGGAAGCTGCCATGCATATTCTTAGGTATATTAAGGAACACCTTACTCGTGGCTTAGTCTACAGTGATTATGGTCATCAGCGTATAGAGGGATTCTCTGATGCTGATTGAGCTGGTTCACCATTTGATCGGAAGTCCACCACGGGTTATTGTGTATCTGTGGGTGGTAATCTAGTCTCTTGAAAGAGCAAGAAACAGAATGTTGTGGCCAGGTCTAGTGCCGAGTTTGAGTATCGTGCCTTAACCCATTTGAGTAGTGATGTCTCCTTTCTTCAGCAGTTACTGGATGGGTTGGGATATTCTTTTCTAAGGCCCGCTCAGTTGTGGTGCGATAGTAAGTCGGCTATTCATATTACCTCAAATCTAGTATTTCATGAGCGTACAAAACATATTGAGGTGGATTGTGATTTTGTTCGAGAGAAGCTCCAGAAAGGTGATATAGTGCCGAGCCATGTGAAGATTTGTGATCAACTTGCCGATATTCTCACCAAATCATTAGTGAGGGGTCGAATTGATTTCTTATATAACAAGTTGAGGATAATTAACATCTATGCTCCAGCTTGAGAGAGAGTGTTATGAGATGTATTGTGCTAGCTAACTAAGGATATTTTGGTACTTTTATATGTAGTAGCATATAAGGGTTTAACCCTTAGTGAATGAAAGAGAGCCTTTCGATTATTCTCTTTGTCTTTGGCTATAAAACCCATTTTGTGCTAGCTTTGGGATTTTGCTTCTTTTGACTTAAGAACCCTAAATTAATCATTTGTGAACTTGTTGGCATTAGATTAATTTGTAAAGTTAATAGAAAATTTAGTTATATTGTTTACCTTATTGTATTGAAATTTGTAAAATTTAAGAAAAAATATTACCTAAAATATTTCACTGAGCATATTGTGCAAGTTTATTTGAAATGTCTAACTAGAAAATAAACTTTGTTCAATGATGTGGTTTGAAGGCTTAGCCTCTAACAGGAGGCTTAGCATTGTATTTATACCTTACAAAAATATAATAAGGCCACTACAATGTAAGGCCTAGCATAGAAGAAACCTGGTCTCAAGCCCAATACTTAATACTAACTCATAACACTCCCCCTTAAGCTAGAGCATATATATTAATCATGCCCAACTTGTTACACATATGCTCAACCCGATTTCCAGAAAGAGGTTTAGTTAGAATGTCACTCAGTTGCTCTCCTGTCTTTGCATGACTTAACAAAATATCACCATTCTGCAATTTTTCTCTCACAAAATGACAGTCTACTTCAATATGCTTCGTTCTTTCATGAAAAACTGGATTGGACGCTATATGGATAGCAGACCGACTATCACACCACAGCTGAGCCGGTCTTAGAGCAGGAAACTTCAACTCATCGAGTAACTGGCAAATATATGTGATATCGCTAGTCAAGTGAGCTAGAGCACGATACTCAGATTCGGTACTAGACCTAGCAACAACAGTCTGCTTCTTACTCTTCCACGATACTAGATTGCCACCAACAAAAACACAATAACCACTGGTGGACTTCCGATCAAAGGGTGAACCAGCACAGTCTGTATCAGAGAAACCCTCAATAGGTAAATGACTATGATCACTATAGAGCAGGCTTCGACTAGGATGTCCCTTGATATATCGAAGAATGTGGACGACCGCTTCCTAATGAGGAACTCGGGGATCTGACATAAACTAACTAATCACACTTATTGAGAAAGTAATATCGGGACGAGTGATATAGAGATAGTTCAGCTTACCCACCAAGCGTCTGTATCTATCTGGATCATCCAATGTATTACCCTCTGCAAGCAAAAGTCTCGTTCCAGGAAACATCGGAGTGTCACTTGGCTTGCTATTAAGCATACTAGTATCTTGCAATAAGTTCAGAGCATACTTGCGTTGGGACAAGAAGATCCCACACTTACAATGAGATATCTCAATCCCTAAAAACAAGGACCCGAGGTCTTTGGTCTGGAAATGGCTTTGGAGGAATGTCTTCAGGGGGGTTATCCTTGAACCGTCACTGCCACTAATGACAATATCATCAACATACACCACAAGGATGATTCACTGGAATGCTGATAGAAAACAGAATGATTTTTTTGAGACCGTTGTAGACCGAACTCCAGAACCACAGAACTGAACCGTCCCAACCAAGCTCGAGGTGATTGTCGAAGCCCATATAACGACTTTTTCAGGCGACGTACATACCCACAGTCCCCATGAGCAACAAAGCTAGGAGGTTGCTCCACATATACCTCTTCATTGAGCTCCCCATGAAGAAAAGTATTCTTCACATTCAGCTGATACAAAGGCCAATGATGGGATGCAACCAAAGAAATAAGAAGACAAACGGAGGCCATTTTGGCCACATGATAAAATGTGTCAGAATAATCAATGCCATAGACCTGAGCCTAGGTTTTAGCCACCAAGCGGGCCTTATGACGAGCAACGGAACCATCATGATTCATCTTCACAACAAAGACTCACTTGTAGCCAATAACCTTCTTCCTGGGAGGCAGAGGAACAAGATCCCAGATCTGATTAGCCTCAAGAGTTGACATCTTCTCAGACATGGCTTGTGTACACTCCAAGGAAGAACGAGCCTCAGACACAGTTTGAGGAACACTGATAGAGTCCAGGGCAGAGATAAAAGCCTGCAAGGAAGAAGAAACCCCGACATATGATATATGAGTAAAGGGGATAGGTAGTACACCGTCGCTGACCTTTCCGTAGGGTAATGAGAACATCTAGATCCGAGGAAGGAGTAGGGGACGAGGAATCCAATGACACAGATGCGGGGTCGGCTCTGAAGCAGCTACTGGAGGAGAATTCAACCTGACCAGAGGTAAGTCTGTACCAAAGGATATGACCGGACTCAGACGACGAGTGTACACATGGCGGATAGGAAGTGGAGGAGTTGGGTGTGGAGGTGGAGAGGATGGACACGGAAGTGGAGGAGATGGAGACGACACAGATGGACGCGGGAGAAGCTTATAGACCAAAGTGTCATCATCCGCACACAGACTGAGATGGACGAGGAAGAGAGGTTGAAGTCACATATGAAGTGGAAAAGAACGGTGTAGACTCATTAAAGGCGACATCAGCACAAACACAAAAGCGGCGCAAGTCAGGAGAGTAATAGCGATGCCCCTTCTGAACACGTGAGTAGCCTAGAAATACACATCTCAAGGATTTGGTATCAAGTTTAGTGATAGTAGGGCGAACATCCCGAACATAACAAGTACACCCAATGATGCGTAAGGGAAGAAGGTGAATAGGGTGTAAAGAGCTATCTGGGAAGATGATACAGAAGGGTATCTCTCCCTCTCTGAAGAACAGATGAAGACATGCGATTGATCAAGTAGGCAACAGTTAAAACTGTCTCACTCCAAAACATTTTGGGCACACTTATGCGAAACATAAGGGCTCGAGTCACTTCTATGAGATAATTTTTTCGCTTAACAACACTATTTTGCGGTGGTGTATCTGGGCAAGAGGACTCATGAAGAATCCCATGAGTGGTCATAAATGTGGTGAAAAAAGATAAGTACTCCTGAGCATTATCACTCCTGAATGTACGGATAGGTATGGAAAAGTGTCTTTATCTCAGTATAAAAGGCAGTGAAGATAGAAAACAACTCAGATAACACAAAGTCATTCTTAAGTAGTCATTTACAAATGACACATGGTAACGAAAACCTGCCTTCGACTCTACTGGAGAAGGACCCCAAACGTCAGAATGCACTAAAGCAAAAGGAGCACATACTCGTTTATTGACTCCAGACTGATATGAGACTCGATGGTGTTTGGCAAATTGACAGGACTCACAAAATAAATCAGATAAAGGCTGATTTATCAGATAAAGGACATAGACATTTCAGACTGGAGAGCGTCGAATGACTAAGACGACAATGAAGATCCAAGGCAATGGTAGATATGCTGGGAAAAAACAACGGGAGGTGTCTCTGCCTCCAACACGTAGAATCCCCCTGACAAGCGTTGATCCCTACTAATAGTCTTCCTCGTTAAAGGATCCTGAAAAACACAGGAATCACCAGAAAAGATAACATAGCAGCAGTGAGTCCGAGTCAGACATTAACGAATAATAAATTAACAGATAGAGGTGGAATGTAGAGAACAATATATAATGTGAGAGTGGGAGTAAGCGGTACTGTCCTAATCCCTTTAACAGGGATATAAGTGTCATCTGCAATGCGAACATCTCGATGGGAGGATGTAGGCGAATAGTTATGCATGATACCTACTGATCTGGTCATATGGTCAAAGGCCTCAGTATCAATGATCCACTGGTGAGGAGATGCAGAGAGAAAAGTAGTAGAATGGGCAGAGTGAACGGGTGGAGTCAAAGAAGACTGCCTCTGAGTAGGGGTAGGGAGACCATCCTTAATATGAGTGGGATCCGCCCCAGAGGAAGTCACATTAGTCGACCGGGGTGTAGAAGGTCGATCATGTAACTTGAAGTGGTAATAGTGGAAGGGCGGCCATGTAGCTGATAGCATGTCTCAATGATATAACCAGAGCGCTGACAATGGGTGCAAAATGGGCGGTCTCCCCCTCGACCTTGACCTCGGCCTCGACTTCGGCCACAGGAGCCACCAGAATTGACAAGTGATGCACGATCACCATCGGCATTAGAGGAAGAGCGAATAGCTCGGTTGGCTCTAGAGAAGGCCTCGGTCAAGGAGGTCTCGCGACTAGGCAAGATCTGAGAATGGATGGAATCATAAGAGGGCGGTAGATCGCTTAGAAAGAACATGATGATAAGCTGCTCACGTTGCTGCTGCATCTTAGTAACCTTGGCAATGATAGGCATCAAGACATTGAACTCCTCATAAGTCTTCTTAAATGAGGCAAAGTACTCACCGAGAGAGACTCGCCAAAATGTGGGTGAAAGAAGGATTGCGATACATCATAAAGTCTGTTCATATTATCCTTACCAGAATACAAGAGAGCCAGATAATCCCAAATCTCCCTCACAGTAAGGCAATGAGTCACCAGATCGGCAATAGAGGAGTCCATGGAATTAAGAAGGCGAGTATAGAGACGGGCATCCGCTCGAGCCCAAGCCTTAGCCTTGATATGATCCGTCTCCTCATTAGGACCCTCCTTAGTCAAATGGTCTTCTAACTTCATGCCCATGATACTAATTTCAACTCGCCGGCGCCATTGAAAATAGTTGACCCCACTCAAGTGAATATCAGTAAGCTTAGTAGTAGTCGGAACAAATTCAGACGATGTCTCCAGTGAACCAATAGTCATAGAAGAGGAAGAAGCCTCACCAATGGTCCTCTCATTGGTCTCAGTAGCCATAACTTAAATAAACAGAGGCAGAAAGTACCACAAGAAGGAACCAGACACCAAGCACCAAGGAGATCACTGATAGCAGCGTACAAACTCAAAATGGCAGCCAATCGGATAAAACAAGAACACCCAAAGACTACTCAAGCCCAAATCACATACACCGAGTAGGAATCAGTAGAGGGCAGAAGAGGAGAAGATGACCAGGAGGACAATTGGAGCATCCTATCCCGGAGGTCTCTAGTCCGCGGCGGCGTGTGAGGCGCGTGAGGGCCATACGCAGGAGAGGGGAGCGGCGCGTGTGGGCGCGTGGAGTATCCAGCCGGAGAGCCACCAGGAGGAAGGGCGCCGATAGGGTGTGTTCTACTACCCTAGGCCAGCCGATGGTCGAGAATCATAAAGAAAAGGTGTGAATCTACACTTTGCAAACTCTAACTCGTGGTTGAAGGTGAAAGCCGCCACGTGGGGCGGCCGGCAGCGGCCGGGAAGGCACCCCCAAGGTTGCTGAGCTCTGGGCAGATGATGGGTGGTGGTGGTCTGATCAGAGAAGAAGCAACAGAGGGCTAGGCATGGTGAGCTCACTATAGCGGCACTGTTCACCTGCGGCTGCACTGTTCACGTAGCTAGGGTTTCACTGTGAGGCTCTGATACCATGTTCAATGATGTGGTTTGAAGGCTTAGCCTCTAAAGTGAGGCTCTTACTTGATATGTATACATTATAGAATATGACAAGTCCACTACAACAAACTAACATAGGCCCAAGCCCAATACTCAATACTAATACTAACTCACAACACTTTGTGAGGTCAGGCCGAATGTCTCGTACACCCAAAGAGCTGCAAAGTCAATGGATGCATAGGCTAACGAAGGAATAACACTCGGTACGGAATCTCCCCCCAAAAGAACAGAAGATATTCTGATTTATCAAATATACAGCACCCAATACTGCTTCACTCCATAACATTTTCATCACCTTAGTCAGGAACATAAGCACGAATGACCTCCAACAAGTGATGATTCATCTGTTCAACAACCCCATTCTGAAGAGGGGTATCTGAGTGAATCATCCACGCTCACGCATAAAATCAGTAAACAAAGAGAAGTATTATCACCACGGAAAATACAGACAGGTAAGGAAAACTGCATCTGAATCTCAGCACGGAATGCACTAAAGACAAAGAATAAATTAAACCGATACTTCAATAAGTACAACCATGTCATGCGAGAATAATCATTCACAAATGTCACAAAGTAACGAAAATAGACTCGGGATTGGACCGGACACGGTCCCCACATATCAGAATGAACCAGCTCAAAAGGAGCAGAAGCCTGTGTATCACTCCGAGGTAGATATGTGGCTCTATGATGCTTAACGAACTGGCACGACTCACAAAATTGCTAGGACACTGAACGAGCCTCAGGGCACAATCTTTTGAGGCTAGAAAGAGATGAATGACCCAGACGATTATGTAGATCACGAATAGTGGAGGAAACCCCAAAATAAGTCATACTAGATGAACCAATATCCCTCGAGAGGTACGACAACCTCTACCAAGAAGTCTTCTTGTCGAAACGCCATGAATCTCACAAGAACTAGCACATAAGACAACATGACAGTGATAAATACGAGCTAATGCACTAACAAATAACAAGTTCAAGGGAAGATCAGATAAGTAAAGAACTGAAGAAAGGGTCAATGTAGGAGTAAGGGGAACTGTCTCCACTCCTCGAATCGATACATAAAAGCCCTCGGCAACCCGTACGTCAGGATATGATATGACGAGGTAGAAGAAGTCACACAAAAATAGTCATATAATCAGATGTCCCGGAATCATTAAACAAGCTATGAGGAGAAGCAGACCAATACGCGGCTGATTGAGTCGACTGAACAACGGTAGCTGATGAATGAATGCCAAAACAGATATGTCCCATACAGAACGACATAGCCATGAAACAACGATAAGCAAACCAAAACAATGAGCCTAAATGAGTCAGCCCAATCGCATATCACAACTTGAATAATTCAACACCCCAAGCACATAGGAGCAAACAAAAGAGCATCCTCCAAGCAAATAGAGAAATACATTCACTAAACAAATCATGTAGAAAGTGGATCTTAGACAAGGCACTGAAAACAAGGAAAAAAACCACTATCGCAAGAGGAAGAAAGATCCTGCACAAGGAGAGTATTGTGGATTTTCTGGCCGAAGTGGGCGACAACGCGTGAATAGGGTATAGTGGCACGTGAGAGCGCGTCAGTCGGAGAATCGTCGACCGACCAAAATGGAATGTAGATCTGAGGGAGCTCTATCATCCTAAGAAGTCAAACCATGAAAAATCATGGCCAACAGTGGTGTTCAGCATCAGGTGCTGCCATAGGAAGGGGAGAACACGTGCTACCGCCATCTAGGGTGGTCACCGGAGACTGGGACCTACTCCTCTAGGGTCATCGGCCTCCAGGTAGTCTTTTGGCGGTGGTGGTGGCTCTGGGTAGTGGCCAAAAAAAGTTTGTGGTGGCAGGTTTAGGTGGTGGCTAGGGTTTTTAGTTCATCATTCCCTCCTAGAGCTCTGATATCATATTGTAAGAGTTAATAGGAAGGCTTAAACTCATTTTCATTACTCCAAAGATATATATAGTACACATACGAAATATGGAAACTACCTTCTCACAATAGAGGTAACAAGATTCAAACTTGTGACCATGTCATCAACTTGGCTTTGATACTAAGACAAGGAACCAACACTTCAAACTTGTGGAATCAGACCCATTACATGTTTTTGTACTTAAACAGTAAAAAATAATTTCAATGAATACCAAGATAAAGTAGTTATTACACTTACCAGAAGTGATGTAAACTCTGCTGCCCATCACTTTTGAAAGCTGTCCTGGCAGCTGCAGCATAAAACCTGTCAATATATTAATTTAACTCAAGTTTGATTCACTGTAAAAAAGAAATCAACTAATATTGTAAAACAATATCAACTTACATTCCTAAGGTCATCACTGTCAACACACCAGATACATCAACTCCATCTTGAGCCTAGGACAAGCGGAATCCAAAATCAAATACCATTCAGAACAGCCCAAACATTTGATAAATTAGTGCAAATCCAAGGTTTTCCGAGAACTAGAAACTGATAAGAGAGGAACCTTTCCGAGAACTATAAACTGATAAGAGTGGAACCATATGTTCAAGGTTGTTGCTCAATTTTTAGTATTTTCTCTTCACAACATGATTCTGTATGCTAGATAAAGCATTGCCTATATTGACCAATAGGATGTAATATTCTTCAACTTTTTAGTTGTCATTTGACTACTGACGAGATAACAAAGATTCCATATCTTTCCTAATGGCTCTGATCTCACATAGCCATGATGGTAATCAAGAGAAGTGGAGAAGCAAGTCCCAGTGACAAGGTAAATTCGGTTCTATTGGAGGGACTGCCAAGGGAAAGCCCAAATTTAGAACCAATGAATGATTCAAAGATGTGTTGGACTCATATCTCAACCCAGAAGGCTAAGCTAATTGATTATAACCCAACACACACTTCTATGTTATCAAATAGCAAGTCTAAGTTCCGATGTGGGGAACACAAACTCGCACAACTCTCAACAAATCTCCCCCTCAAGTGTGAGTACATATGTCGGTGTGCTTCCCTGGAACCTAGACACCGTGCAGCACCAACAAATCTACAAATCCATAAGTTGAGGGCGCTCTAATGAAGGTTATTACTTATTTTTGTACTTGTTTTTTCCTTGGTCCACAGAGACAAAATGCAGGATTGGCCACGTACGGGACCTAAAAATTAC
Source organism: Dionaea muscipula (assembly GCA_028571145.1). Lineage (NCBI taxonomy): Eukaryota > Viridiplantae > Streptophyta > Magnoliopsida > Caryophyllales > Droseraceae > Dionaea > Dionaea muscipula. The sequence continues at coordinate 10,459 of JAOWBR010040304.1, forward strand.
GCTTGAACTAATAGTATCATAGATATAAAGTTAACTACGTACTTCAATCAAGAATTTTTTATAGACAAAGGGGCTTTCAGGAATAGGTGCACTCCGGTCAATAGGAGAGTCAGAACGGATAGCCACTTCCGGTTATCGTGGCATAGAAGGATTCAAAAGCGCTTTTGATTGCCTTAACAAACAGTGTTGCACGGCCTAACCTATCTATTGGCTCTCATACCACTTGTTAGCATTGGAAGAGTCCAACAATGGACAAGTAGTACACATAGACTCAAAAGCTTAAACTGATGGGTTATGATAAGTCCAAGTATATATGCTACTCAATCTCTTTTCCAATTCTTCCACATGGGAAACTCACACGTCATTTTTCTCAATAGATTCACCTCAGATTAACATTTCTATCTTTCTTGTCACATCACTTGGTAGTCAACCATGCAAAAGGTGACACTATTGATTGGCGCATAACAAACAAAAGTAAACACGAATGAGTTGGATGAACGGAAGAGATCCATGTGCCATCGAAAAAAATCATTCTTGAAGATAAGTGCACAGTAATGGCAGCTAGTTTAATATCTCTTAGAGAGAGAGTGGGGGGGAAATCACAAAAGAGAGCCAAAGAGATGGAATTTAGTATTAGTGTAGTAGGACCATGAGTAAAGAAGGAAATATACAGACATTTTGGCTGTCTATAAAAAGATATTGATGTGGTTGTATTCGAGAACAGGAAACAATAGGAATGGGGCAGAAAACAAGGAAAACACACAGGAAGAGGGAACCGTAAAAGCAAGGTGAGTCTTCCACCATTAATTTCACAAGAGGTATTAGTTTCATGTATCAACTATTGATGTTTCGAACATAATCATATAGTTCAAGATTAGGGAAATTATTTTCGATGATCTGCAGATTTCCAGTAACTACTGTTGCAAGCTCATTCAAATATCTTTTCCAAATCAGTCAAAAAGGACTCATGGTTAGGAAGATATTAGAAATTTAAGTTTAGGTCTTCCGAGGTTGAGTTTGGAACAAAGGTAAAAAAATGCTTGGTAGACAATTTATTAGACCTGCTGTGTCAAAACTAAAAAGTTATTTTATGAAGCAAGTGTACAGTCATAAAAAGAGCATATCAAAAAATGGCAAAAATTATTAGGTAGATGTCTAGCATATGAGTGGAATGGGTTTTGGATGACAAAAATCAAAGAGCATATCAGCCAATCATATACAAAACGTAACAGCCAGGTTTGGCAGTATTTAGAAAAGATCATTCAACAACCCAATGTCAATCACCGTATAGGGTTTTGTCCTCACTTGCCAAAAACGAAAGCATTTGTTTACATGAATTGTAGCCTCAGATCTTGTACTCAGTTCCAAATTCTGGCTTATAGTCCCACCACTACAATAAGAGCACTCGTGCTCTCATCATGCCAAAAGATCAACCCAGGTGAGATGATGTAGGGTGTAAAGGTGGCTCGTAAAGGTTCTAGAAGTAGATAGCACTGCACGCTTGTGATGTAGCACTGCACGCTCGTAAAGGTTTTAGCTGGACAAGGCTATGATGAAAACTGTAACACCCCAAGCCAACCGTCTTGCAACCACCCTTTGGGGCCTTTTGTACTCACTTGCCTTGGAAGGACAATCTAGTTGACATGACTTGCTGCTTGAGTCTACTAAATAATTTCAAGCTCGTTTTTCTAGTTCATGTTTGATGGGGACCAAGAGATGTGACAAACATGATGCTAAGTTGCATGAAAATTTAAGGAGACGTAGCGTGTTCCATTTGTGTAAATATTTTGTTTCCAAAACTCTCACAAATTATCTAAAAATGTTTTGGAAACTCATAGAAGTTTTATTGCATCTCCATTTTCTTTGTGAACGTTTCTTAGGAGTGTTTCCAACTTTCAAAAGATAAAACAAGGAGCATACAAGTTTCCGAAACTATCTAAGAAATTATGCTCACAATCATCATCCCTCTTTTACATTAACTGTATTTCTATTTTTTATAATCCAGAACTACAAATGACAAAATGGTACTTATAAGGAGATTTGGGACTATGTCAAAACATGACTAGAATGTATCACCTGTCTCTTCAGTTATTTCAAAGTCAACGAGATGATAAGACTGTAACTCAATTTTTTGCTAATTTGAAAGCGTATTCACGAAGAGGTAAATGTTGTGCTCCCAATTACTGCTAGTGTTTAGGAGATGCAGAAACAGAGGAAATAATTTATTATCATGCGGTTCTTAGCTGGTCTTGACCCTAAATTTTCCCCTATTTGTTCCCAGATTCTGGGTAGTGCTGAACTACCATCTTTTGCTGAAGTTTATGTCTGAGTGTTGCGCTCCTCTCCTGACCACCATGTAGGTGAGTCTAGTGATTCTGGAGATATCAAAGCAGCTCTTATCATTCAGTCTAGTGGAGCTTATAGGGGCTCTCATCGTGAGGATCGTGGCGGCTGTGGAGGTATTGGAAGAGGTCGTGGGCCTCCTAGGAAATGTGGCAATTGTGAAAAAGATGGTCATGTGAGAGAAAAATGTTGAAAACTTCCTGGTCATGCCCCTCATTGCACTCATTGCAACAAGGATAACCATTTGAGAGAGACATGCTGGGAACTAGTGGGCGGGCCGCCCTTGGATTGCCAATGTTGCTGCTACTGATTCTTCCAGCACTTTAGCCGGTGGGCTTGATCAGCTTCTAATTTTCAGGGAGGAGTATGCTTGCTTGACTTAGTCTCAGTCTCAGGCTCCCATTGCCTCTTTTACCAACACAGGTACCTCTATTGCTTGTTTCTCTTCTACACCTACCTCATGGATCCTTGACTCCGAAGCTACAGATCACATCTCAGGTATCTCTACATTATTTACCCACATTCAGCCTATGTCCCCTACTAACCAGCTTACTCTGGCTAATAGATCCACCATTCCCATTAGTGGTATTGGGTCTATTCGGCTTAGTCCCTCCTTTTGTCTTCCATTTACTTTATATATTCTTGACTTTTCTTTTAATCTCATATCTGTTAATAAACTCACCAAAGACTTACATTGCTCAGTTTTGTTTCTTCCTCTGTTATTATCTTGGACTTGAAGACGAAGAGGACGATTGAAGAACGACGTGAAACTAGCTACCTCTACCACCATGATGTTTCTCCCAGATCCCCCAAGGCCTATTCCGCTGTAGCTACACCCGTTCAGATACATAGCCATTTTGATCATCTATCTCTCCTTGATTGAAGAAATTGTGTTCTACTCTCTTTAACTTACCTAGCTTAGATTATGAGTCATGTTAGTTGGAAAAACACCACCGTGTGTCTTTTGTTCCACGACTAGATAATCGAGTCAATAGTCCTTTAATTTTCTGTTATTCATTATGATATTTGGGGCCCCATTCGCACTATTTCAATGTTGGGATTTCGTTATTTTGTCTTATTTGTGAAATTTTTTTCTCGAATGACTTATCTTTACCTTATAAAGGACTGTTCCGAACTATTACATATATTCACTTCCTTTTCTACTGAGCAAACACATTTCAATGCTTCAATTCAGATTCTTCGCAGTAATAATGCAAAGGAGTTGTTCTCTACTGCAGTTGATAATTTTGTGGTCGAGCGTGGTATTATCCACTAATCCTCCTATGCTCATACTCTACAGCAAAATAGCATTGTCGAACGGAAGATCCAACATATTGTGAAAGTGGCTCGTACTTCGTTAATTGACATGAGTGTTCCCAAGGAGTTTGGGAGTGATGTTATTCTCTCTGCTTGCAATCTCGTCAACTGGATGCCTTCCTCCGTCCTTGATGGTTTGACTCCATATTCGGTTATCTTTCCTAAGGGTCAACCTTATTCCCTACTCTCCGTATTTTTGGGTGCACTTGCTTTGTTCATTAGCTTGATCCCAATGCGGATAAACTTGATCCGCGTGCGGTCAAATGCGTCATCCTTGGATACTCTCAGACGCAAAAAAAGCTATAAAGTGTTGTAGTCCTCTGCGTCGATTCTTTGTAAGTGCTAATGTTACTTTCTTCGAGTCTACCCTGTATTGGAAGAGATCTTCATGAAACAACCCGAGGAGTTTGTGGAGAAAGGGCATGAGAACCTTGTGTGTCGTCTAAGGAAGAGTTTGTATGGGTTGAAGCAAGTTCCAAGACAGTGGTATAAGAAATTTGAGTCTGTCATGATTGAGCAGGGATACTCAAAGATGGATGCTGACCATTGCGTTTTTGTTAGACAGTTTTCAGAAGATAATTTCATCATCTTGCTTCTCTGCGTTAATGATATGTTGATCGTAGGGAAGAATAGTGCAAAAATTGAAGAACTGAAAAAGGGGCTGAGTTTGTTCTTTGAAATAAAAGACATGGGTTCAACCAAGAAAATTATCGGTCTTCAAATTGCACGGAACAGACGTCAGAGGAAGCTCTTTGTTACTCAGGAGAAGTACATTGAGAAGGTACTCAGACGATTTGGTATGGAAAATGCTAAGACGGTGAGCACGCCGTTGACGAATCATTTTTCATTATGTCACTCACAGTTTCCACAGACGGTAGAGGAGATGAAGAAGATGAGTGGAATACTGTATGCTTCGGCAGTCGGTAGCTTGATGTATGTGATAATTGTTACAAGATCAGATATTGTTCATGCAGTAGGAGTGGTCCGTCGGTATATGTCTAACCCCGGAAAAAAGCATTTGAAGTTGTGAAGTGGGACTTTAGGTACTTGAAAGGTACTTCCAGTTTGAGGTTATGCTTAGGGGAGACGGAACCCGTGTTAACAGGATATACAGACGCAGACATGGTTGTGATATTGATTCAAGGAAGTCCACATTTGGCTGTATGATCACATTCAAGAAATGTTAATTTGTATAGCTCTTTTTAAATTATCTTTAAATCTGTTTTATGCTTGTTTTAAATGGATTATGTTGTGTGTGTATGTATGTAATACTAGATATGCAATGACACGCGATGTATAGAGGTTCACGGTGGTGTAATCCGCTAATCTCCTCTTCTCCCGGTGATGTGGGAGGTATTCACTATGTATTATACACCAATACACAGTGAATCAGTGTCAACACACTGTAAAATCCTTTGCAGCTCCTTCGAAATTCTTCTTCAGCTGCTATCACCCACATAGTTCCTTCACAACAATTTATTGCTTCAACTGCCTTCAGTCCTTCACACCCTTGGTTGCTTTAGCTGCTTCGATCCTTCACAGTCCAAACTACTTCACCGATTCTACAGCTCCTTGACACCAAGTTGCTTCACTGAACTTCAGTCCTTCGTGGATCACCACTTCATTGAACTTAGTCCTTCACAGCCTCAACTATTTCACCAAACAAACAAGATAAACAGTTCTTGTTTTCAGAAAATGAATCACAAAGATGTGATTCCTCGAGCTTGAC
>JAOWBR010040415.1:1916-15846 GCA_028571145.1 Dionaea muscipula
TGTCTAATGATGGATGGTGTTTAAATGGGAAGGCTGACCTTTTTGCTTAGTGGGAATAGGGTGGGAGGGAAAAAAAATCATAATCTCCCATGATATTAATTAGGGTGATATTCGTAGAACTGTTTACTGTCAAGGCAATTGCAATACATAAGATAAACCACCTCTATTGTAATTGTCACCGGATTAGGTATTCCCTCCAAGAAAATGAACTAAACAAGGGAATAATAACTATCCCGTTGACGATAAAGTGGAACTCAAATAGCTGTTAGTGTTACCCCATACCAAGCATAACTACTAAGGTTTTTATCGTTTCATTTCGGGTTCGACAACTCACCTGCTGGTAGTCAATGTGAGAAGCCCCTTGGGGCTAACTAAGGGCCAATCAATGTTGCAATATCACTAGCAGCTGCTGATTTTGGTGTAGTATCAGCACCACTTTTTCCCCCAACAATTTGGTGGGGGTGGTGGTGGAGGGGAGACTCTTTATATTCCTGTTTGTATTTTAATGGAGAAGGGATTTATTGATTCCCTGCGGAACCTTTGCTGTAAATGCTCATTGGAGGATTTCCAGTGTACTTTTTCAGAAGCGGGAGGAGTAGGATAATCTTGGGTGGACATCTATGTTTAAAGTTTATACTCTAGGGGAGATCAGGAAGCATAATGGAGGGCCCGGTTTGATTAACTTATTTGGTGATGCTGATTGAAACAATGATGTTATTTGATTACTTTCCTAGTACAAACAGTGAACAAAGTTAATTTATTATCTAGTTAAATAAAACCACGATTGATACTTTTTTGGTTGACTAATTATTACTAAATTAAGTACTTGCCACGTGTTTCTTACGGGGTGAGTTCTTTGTAAAAGTGATTGAGATGTATTGATCAACATCCTTCTTGTCCAAGAAAAACTACCTGGCAAGTACATAACGCGCCTTGGAAAATTGTGTGAATTCTATGCCCATGTCTCGTGAAAGATTCGATCCTTCTGTATGCTACAGGCTTTACTGTATCTTATGAAATGTTGTTGCATATTGGTACTCTAATGTGAGTTTCAAACCTACTGGCTAATACATTTGGTGCAGCTGGTAAGGAAGATGAACAACTGCCCTACCTTCTATATCTGCAAGGAGGGCCAGGGTTTGAGTCGCCACGTCCGAGTGAATCTAGTGGCTGGATATGTAAAGCATGTGAAGGACATCGTGTTGTGCTGCTAGATCAGGTATGATTTACTGGCTCTGCGCTTAGTAGTCTCTTTGGTTACATTATAGTTTTTGTTCTATTTACTTGGATCTTGTGATTGCTCTCCTCACAGCGAGGAACAGGCTTATCCACTCCTTTGACTGCATCATCCATGCTGCAAATTAAGTCTGCAGAAGATCTGGCTGAATATTTGAAACACTTCCGTGCTGACAGCATAGTAAAAGATGCTGAATTTATTAGAGTGCGCATGGTTCCTGAGGCTGGAAAGTGGACAGTTCTTGGGCAGGTGGACATCTTAGCTTCTTCTGTTTTCCTTTTTATGATCCTCAAGTAAATGCACACATCATACCTAAAAACAATCATGGCCTTTAGATCCTAGAATTTGCTGTTTTATGCATGGTAATGATAAAAGATTCATGTTGACACTAGATTGTAACAATGATAGATGTGAATGCGATCCTCTGCTGGTGAGAATCACATGGTATCCTGTTCAGTGGCGGATGTACATTGATGAATGGGGGGCAATTGAACCCCCATTCCAAAAAAAATAAATAAAAATTTGTTAGTATTAATGATAATAAAAAAATATTATATGAGTCTCACCCCATAATTTTATACCTTGCACCCCCATTCAGCGGCTAGATAATTGGGTCTGGTCTAGTTTAAACTCTTTTTTTTCTTAAAAAATTATAATTATTGTAGTCGCACCCCCACTGTAAAAATCCTGGATCCGCCCCTGATCCTGTTAGTGTGCATGGTATCTTGTATAAGGCAACTATGGGGGATGCTGTCAGCATCTGCTGATGAGAAGCAGATTATTTTGAAGAAGCCATGATCCGTAGATTTTTTAAAATGGCTTCTATGATTGATGATTTGATGTTATTGTTTCTTTTCTTATTGGTAGATAATTAATCAGTGCATCCCATTTCGGTGCATAATCTTTTGGTTGACAATGGAAACATAATCTTGGCATGGTTTTGTTGCTAAATTTAGTAACAGCTCATTTATTTACCACTTTTGTAGAGCTACGGTGGTTTTTGTGCAGTTACATATCTAAGTTTCGCACCACAAGGACTTAAACAAGTCCTCCTGACAGGTGGAATTCCTCCAATAGGGAATGGGTGCACTGCAGATTTGGTGTATCAAGAATGCTTTGGGCAGATTGTTCGCCAAAATGAAAAATACTACGAGCGATTTCCTCAGGATGTTAGAATTGTCACTGAAATTGTTAATCACCTTGCAAGTCATGAAGAAGGCGGGGTTAGTGAGCTTTTGAACCTATGGTTGTGTTGTTCTGTGGAACATATATAACTCTTCGTTGATTCTCTTTCTGATAGGTCCGTCTTCCATCTGGTGGCATTTTAACTCCCAGGGGACTGCAAACAATTGGTCTTTCTGGTCTGGGGTCTAGTACAGGCTTTGAGCGCCTGCATTACATGTAGGGGATTGTTCCATACCATTTTCTACAGTATATTAGATGGTTTGAATTTGTGACTTCTTTCCTTTCCATGAACTTGCATAGGTTGGAGAGAGCTTGGGATCCTGTCATAGGATCACAGACGGAAAAGCAACTCAGTTACTACTTTCTGAATGCTGTAAGAATCCAAACTTGTGCTATATTTTACTCTCAACAATTTGCGCAATTACAATTTTGGAGTAGTAATTAAACAGGATATTGTGGAACCCGTTAATATATCCCGCTTGCATGTCTCATCCTATATTAGTTAAGTAGCTGTTTCATCCTTATCTTTACATCTCGGAGCTAGATTAATTGGGAGTATTTTTTTTGTGTTTGTTGCAACTTATGTTATGTGGTTACTTCAGTTTGAGAGTTGGTCGGCTTTTGATACAAACCCGCTCTATGCTATTCTTCACGAGTCCATTTATTGCCAGGTTAGTAACACTCACCATTTGAATATAGCTCTTTTAAACCTCTAAAGAAACTTCTGTTGCATACTAGGTGTGACCAGGATACAAAACTAGCTTCAGCTTTCCTTTCGGGGCCTTGCTGATTAGTGGTATGGAAAATGTGCTTGAATCATAAACTTGACTCGTTATCTTCTGTCTGAAGGGTGCTGCGTCACGGTGGTCTGCTCACAGAATGAGGGCTGAGCATGAGCACATTTTCGATGCAATCAAGGCTGCAAAAGAAGGTCGTCCTGTGTTTTTCACTGGAGAGGTATGTTTCATGTGTATGCTTTGTTTGAAAGATGAACAGACATTTCCCCAGTCATCTCTATTTGTATCTTACAGTTACTCCAAATAAAGAGCAGAATGCCCCTTTCTTGGGTAGAAAAACAACAGAAATACATTTTGCTTGTGCTAGTCGGAAGGAGTTAGGTGTGTGCTTATACATTTATCCATATCAATCAGGTTCCGGTGTATTGGATATGTTGCAGATGATATTCCCGTGGATGTTCGACGAGATCCCTGCCTTGATGCCGTTGAAAACTGCAGCCAACATATTAGCTGAAACGGAAGATTGGCCTTCGATATATGACGTAGCCACTTTGAAGAAAAACAAGGTAATGATGTTTTTCTGTGTAGCCATTCATATCTCTAAATTCCGATAAATACCAAAACAAAATTTTTTGGGCATAAAGATGGTTTTTTTGTTTTTTCAAGATTCTTAACCAACATGAACCTTATAAAGGCTTTGGTTCCCAATCCAAAGAATGTTGATTTTCGGGGCGTAGAAGAAACCTAGTCTTTCGTAGTGCATGATCGACAAATCACTTTACGATGATTTATAGGTATAGGTATTATAGTTGTCGAAAATTGTGATTTATTTTACGGTCGAGTCCTCATTTTTGTTTATATTTGTGGTCTTTATTGATGTGTTTTTATATCTTACCTTACCATACATTATTATCCATTATCATACGTTAGTTATATATATTGCTATATATTATTATATCTAGCTCAAATCTAATCTTTTGATTAGGTTAGAACAGTGTGTATTAGGTAACCGACAGTCAGCGCACTATACTTATCGGATTTTGTGTCACACAAGTTGTGTGTATACATGTTACAGATACGTGTGGTCGATCCCACCTAGTGGGAAGTGGCCATGATGATGATCAACAAATCACTTTGTCCTTGGCTCATTAAGTGAATGAGTTTGCCGGGTTGGACGACTGACATCCTAAGACATCTGCATCTTAGCTCTGCTTGGATTGAGGAGAGGGAGGGGAAAGAAAATTTACGTTGTTTGAGAATTGATGGTAAAATTTTAAAATTTTACTTTCCTCTTCATTGCCCACCAAATCAAATAGAATTTTACCAACATTTTTCACCATTCATCACTTCTGTTTTCCTTAAACGACGTGATCATTTCCTTACCCTCACCATTTAATCTCAATCAAAACATATCCAAAGGTAGTTGTTTGTTATGCTACTTGATCCCCTTGAGGGCTTATTTGGCTTCCATGTGGATGTTGATAGGTGCCGGTTGCTGCTGCTGTTTACTACGAAGACATGTATGTCAACTTCAAGCTGGTACAGGAGTCGGCCTCTCAAATTGCTGGGATAAGGCTGTGGATAACTAATGAATACATGCATTCGGGTCTCAGAGATGGTGGCAGTCGCGTGTTTGATCATCTGATGGGGATGTTGAATGGAAAGAAGCCTTTATTCTGATGGTGAAACCCCCAGTTTCGGTGTTTGATTTCAACCACTAAAATGTCGAATTCGTTGATGTGTAAGCAAAATTGTTTCACTTCTCCATGTCGCGAAGACATATTCGGTTCAAAGAAAGAACTCGGCTGATATCTAATTGAGCTCTCATTTCCCAAGATCAAACACTGGTAGGATTATAGGTGTTAGTTGACAATTGATATTTTATAGAACGTGTGGTCGATCCCACCTAGTGAGAAGTGGTTGTGATAATGATGATAACAGAGCACAGAAAATGACGGTGACAGAAATGTTTATGTTGAGGTAGATGTGCGGTGTTTCTCGAGAGGCGAAAATAAGAAATGAGAATCTGTGGGTAGGTTGGGGTGATAATTGTGGTTAATAAGATGAGGGAGACATGTTTGCGTTGGACGAGTCACCTATGATGGAATCGTTGGATTTACCCGTTTGAAGAGCGGAGCTCAGTGTGTGTTAGAAGGTAGGAGGAATAAGAGAAGACTAAAAAAGATTTGAGATGGAATAATCCATATGAACATTGTTATGTATTAACTTATCATAGCGAATGCTTTATATTAAGAAGATTGAAAAATGTGAATATGTGTGATTGATCCTATACAGTGAGAAGTGATCATAATGATGATGAAACACTTGTAGGATTCTTGATCTCTACAAAATCAAAGAGATGAAAAAAAAAAAAGAAGAAGAAAAAAAACAATTGCACCAAAAATTTACGAATAAGATAGCTCACTGCTTAAACGATCAAACTTCAATCATGGTTTGTGTTGGGGGGCAACTATTAGAGATTCAAATTTGATCCATAAGTTTGCGTTCAAAACTAAGCCTGGATCTACAAATCCACAGTCAGATAACCACATAAGTATTAAACTCACATCTTAACTTAAAATCTTAAACTAATCGATTCTGGGCCAAAACACTTATATGTATCATTGGCTCTGATACCAACTGATAGGAACACAATCATTACAGGTTCAAATCCGAACCTAAAGGCTTGCATTCAAGATCAAATATGGATCTACACGCCCAAAATTAGATAACTACATAAAAATATATTGAAATCATATTTTAACCGAAGAATTTAAGCTGGTGGATTTTGAACCAACACACAGTTATATGTTATTATTACTCAAGTCATTCCTACAGAGTCAACTAAATGAAGGCGTCCGGCCAAAGGATAATAGATATTTTTAAAATAAAATGGATGTTTTTATTTTTGTAAAGCAATTTTAGAGTTATTTTTATTTATATAGAATTGAATTTGTTTTTTATATTTGTTTTCACATTTGTGTTTTTTCTAGTTCCTTTAATCCTACCGTCTATCATTCATGTGATCCAAGACCGACCAACATCCCAAAAGTAACCGCACTCTGACCGAACTGGGCCCGCTCGGCATTTGGACGGCTAAGATTTCGTCTTCTCCAATCCCACTCCCCGCCGTTATAAAGCATCTCCATGGTCACTGAACACAAAGCAGCAGCAGCAGCAGCAGCTGAAGTAAAAATCAATTTCTCTGAGCTGAGAACTCGAATATCTCCTTTTTCAATTTCAAGCGGCTTTGATAGATTTGGGTTTTGGTATTGGTTGTTTCTGGTACTTGAGGATCGGGAGAGATGGCGGAGAACAATGAGAGTACGGGTTTCGATGGAGGAGAGTCTTTGGTGGATAAGATCGCCGAGAAGTTTCACGGAGACGATGATTCTTCCTCGTCGTCATCTTCATCTTCATTGTCATCATGTGATTCCGAGGTGAAGGAGACGGTGGCGCCGGTGGGTTCGAAGGTTAAGCGGCTGTTTGGGAGGCAGAAGCCCATTCATCAGGTTCTCGGCGGCGGGAAGCGTAAGTTTGCTGTAAATTTACTTATTTCTATTAATTTGGCTGTAGCTGTGAATTTTCGGTGGATGATCAATCTATTCTTCCCGTTTACTTGTATAGCATCAGATTTGAGGACTTGGAGACCTGTTGGGTTTGATTTCAGAGTATTTTGAGAATGTACTCAGGCCCCGTTTGATAATTGTATAAGATTAGATGAGATTAATAAGAAGATTAGATTATAAGAAGATTGGGATAGGATTGATAAGAAGATGTGATTATAAAGAGAAATGTGTTTGATTGTGTTGGGATTAAATGTGGGATTGATAATTTTAAGAGAGGATTTGCGCTTGGTATTACTAATACCTAGTCTCCATGGTATTAGTATTAGTAATAGGATGCTATTTTTTTTTCAATCAAACAACGAGTTAGTAATATTATGTTACTTTAACACCAATCCGGGTTCGAAATCGTTTATCGAACAAGGCCTAATGGGACTTCTGTATTTTGAACCTGGTGCTTTGTGGGTGCTACATGGGATCCTTTTTTTCTTCTAGCTATAAACTGCTGAAGTGGTCTCTTTTGTGCTCTTAATTGATAAAAATCTAGAATTGCGTACTTTTGATGATCTATGATGAACTTGTCAAACACAAGAAATGTGAATGGCTCAATGGTTGAAATATTACAAATATGCATAATTCAAATTTCAAATTCAAATATAAGATCTTCTGGTTTGTTGCCAGGATCTTCCATTTCAAAACCGAACTTGATCTCCTGAGCTTGATTGTAGAAGCTATATCTTGCAGATTTTCGTTATTTTGACACCCCTCAAATTGATATCGGGGAATCAAAAAGCATTCTAAAACAGAAACCCAAGGGGCCGGGCCGACGCCAAAAGCAAAAACCAAGAAACTGAATTCAAACTCGAGGAAATCGTCGAAATTGAAGAAGTCAAAACGAAGAAAAGGGGAATCGAAGAAGTCAAAAAAACTCTAATCCACTAATCTAGACCAAAATCTAAAACGAAGAAATCAAGGGAATCGAAGAAGTTAAGAAGACTAATCCGATAAAGACCAAAATCCAAGAAATTAAATCTGAAACTAATACATTGAACCAAGAAGCTGGAACATGACCCAGAACAAGTCGACACATGGTTGTCAACCAATTCATCCCATCCCTCATGATGGAAGCTGCTGGCGGCGATGCAGATCTGGAGGCGGATGACAATGAAGGGCTGCACTCGGCACTGTGGCGGCGTCTCTGGTTCAGTGGATGGTCGATGCAAATCTGAGCAGAGTGAGTCTGGACGAATTGGGGTAGTGTGGACGAATCGGGCCACAGGCGGCATGGTGCTGATCTGGGCATGTCGCGGGGGGGCGTGGTGCTGATCTGGGCATGTCGCGGGGTGGTGCTCGCGGATCTGGGTCAGGTGGAGTAGCACACGTTGGTGGTCGGACGACGTCAATCTCCCTTTTGGTGGCTGGATTCGCTGGCGGCTCGGGTTGTCGCCTCCAATGGTTGCTCCCCTTTTGCTACGTGAACAATCTCCTCCACTAGCGGCTGAATCTGCGGCTGAATCTACTGCATGAACCCTCCGATGTCGTCAAACACGTAGTCGGCATCGGAGGCAGACAGAAAAACGTAGAGGGCCTAGGTCTAAATCCGAACCTTCGGTTTTGATACCATGTCAAACACAAGAAATGTGAATGGCTGGATGGCTCAATGCCTTTTTCTGTTCTGTTCCCCTAGAGAAATATTTCAACAGATTACAAATACGCATAATTCAAATTTCAAATTCAAATATCAGATCTTCTGTTTGTTTGTTGTCAGGATCTTCTGTTTCAAAACCGAACTCGATCTCTGGAGCTTGATTGTAGGAGCTGATATCTTGCAGATATTTGTTATCTTGACAGAACTCTTTTGGCACTGTGTACTTGATGATGATCTATGATGATAATTTTTTAGCTTGTGTGATCTTTAGGGTGACTCAGACAAGGGAAGCACAAGGCAGATCCAAGGTAGTATGAAGTTAGGCTTGTAAGTTCAAATTTGGTATATGAATTTGTTGGGCTTTTTAGCAGCCCAAATTGGTGAAGTTCAAAATCCAATGCTGGTGGCCCAATACCTTAGGGTTTTGGGAATACAGATACATTGGTTACTTACCATCTTTGGGCAATCTCGACCGTCCACTCTTGATGCTTCATCCTGGCCGTCCATTTGCCCTTTTCTCTTCCCGATGCTCTGACTTGGTTTCTTGAGCCTTGTGCACAATCTGGTGCATTATTACCATCCCAGACTTATTCTCTCTCTCGGGTCTTTCACTGTCTCCTCGTGTTCTCTCTCTCTCGGGTTCTTTGGTGAGGCGATTTCATGGCGATTTCTCTCCTTCTTCTTCCTGAGATTCTTGGAGCCGGTTGTGCTCTGATTTGGTGACCAGTCCTCTTGCTGGTGCTGTTCTCTTGGTGCTGCGGTGGTGATTCGGCGGTCCTGTTGGTGGCCGTTCAAGGCGGCGTTGTCCTTGTTGGTGAATCTGACCGAGTACCTTGAGGGTTTGAGAACCGAGAAGTTGACCGAGAGAAGGATGGTTTGGATCCGATGATCGTGACCTAGTCTGTCTACCTGAGCCCACGCGTTCGGTATAATCGTTCCACTCCTTTGTTTTGGTATATCGGTTTCAGTCTTCTTGATCTGTGATTTTGTCATGTACCTCGTGTGTATGTGTATAATGGTTTGTGACTGAAATTATCTGGTACAATAACCTTTTATTTCTCTGTTTGAGTTCTTGTGAATATTATCTTGATTCTGTTGTTCATATATTTGTTTATCACTTCATTCTGAGGCTACTGAATCTCGATTATTTACTCCATGAACTCCCAACACTCAATAGAGGAAAAAAATCACGACCCAACTCTTTATGGGCTTTAACTCAAATCCACTAACTCGAGTCAAACGGTTAAGATTACACTCGTAAATCCTAACCTACTCAATCCTAGGTTTAACTCTAAACCTAAATCCCAACAACCTACTCCGTTTATTGCTCCCCTACAAACTACTCCGTTTGTAGCTCCCTTTTGACCTAACTCTAAGTTAAAGCTAAAATCACAATGAGAAAGTAATACAAACGATTACCTTAGTGTCACTTCCTAACAAGCAAATTGAGGTACATTAAAACCTTACAATGCAAGATGAAGTAAAGCAGCAGCACTGTAGCAACGTGTGAAAGGGTCTTGATTTTCTACACAAAATTCGTTGGACAGCAACTCTGTGGAACAAGTGACAGAACCCGGTTCTTCTGGAGACTTCAATGGATGTGATGAAAAATCAAAATCTTGTGAGTGCTCTTCTCTTTCTATCTCTGATTTCTCAATGAGGTTCTGTATCTTCTCCATCAATGGATAATCTGATTTTATAGTAGATGAAAAGGAGATCAGAACATAGTGAATGAAGGAGGAGTGGATGGCGCCAACAATTGTTCTTTATCTTCCCATGTTGCCTCCACTTTCTGATCCACGTTCTTTTTCATACCAGTGAGATTTATCAGATTTGGTCATTAGCTAAAAATAGCTAACTGATTCATCTGTTTTCTTTTTCTTTTGCACGAGGAAAACATAATGAATAATTTTCCACGTTCCCAATGGTTAAATGAATCTCGTATTTTTTCTCTTCCCTTTTTTCAATTCTTCCCATTTAAAAGATAAACCCAAAAATCCAAAAAAAATAGTGAGAGAATCTTCTTAAGATTATCCAGATCTTTTTCTTTCAAAAATGAGTTTATTTTCAAAATCTACAAAGATATATTTCTGAAAGTATCTCTTTATCTTTTAAGGAATTAATTCCATTTAGACAAAAAATAGATCAGAAATATATGAAGAGTAATTTTTAGTATTCTCGAAAATAAACCTTGATATAGAAATACCACATTTGCACGCATGAATAAAAATTTCCTCTTTGAGCTGTTCACGTGACACTGGTTCATTTTCTGTTCCATCACAATCATATCCATGTACATCACAAGAAGCAATAATTAAATTCTCACATCCATGATATTTGTTTATCGCATTAAAATATGTGTTTGTCATGCATCAAAACCATAAGAAGTCAACAAGTTCCCCCTTTTTGATAATGACAAACCCCTCATATCAAGACACAAAAGTGTGACATACAAATGCATATGAAATCAGTAACACATAACCATGAATCAGTAAAATCAGTTTTGGAAAAACTGTTTCTTGAAAAAATCAGATTCATATGTCCAGAAAAAAATTATTGATGAAAGCACACCAACCTCACTTTGTAGCAATCCAAGTAATCCAAGTAGGCAGACCAACTGAACTCAGAGACTAAAAACAAAAATTCCTGCCTGCACAATTTTTGTTAACCAAACCAAGAAATACACTTCACAGAAACTATACTTTATGCCCTTCAGTAGATAGCAATCCAAAACAAACATTAGACAAAGGAATTAAAAGTTGTAGTCAATGAAAATATAAACACACTTAATCTTCCCCCATTTGGCATCATAAAAAAGAATACAAGCATGCAATTGAAGAAAAATATGTAAAGCATGTTCAAAAACCAGTGGCTAACCCATCACTACCAGAGTTTAAGTACTTGAATGGCAAGAAAATAAGCATTTCAAAGCTAAATCTAATGATATGGGTCATCTTTCACCAATAGTCATTAGAGCAACTAAGTGCAATGGAGATTAACCAACGTTAAGAGTTTTAGCAGACACAAAAGGAAGGAAGCACATGTCCAAAAAGTAGAAAAGCATAAGTGAGTCATGAGAAAGAGATCTAGAAAGAAGGAGATGCAGATTAGTTTTGAAGAAGGCGGTTAAGCTTTTGATTGAGGGTGTTGAATATGGATGCCTGCAGTCATCTTTCAGCCATCTAGAATTTTCTTTCAACCCTCAGCTCATGCTGCAGTCTACTAATTTTTCTTTGCAAGTCAGCAATGGTTGCCTGCGGTGGACCACTTGAAGACCCTGTTCCAGCGTGCTGTGATCTATCCTGCTGTCTCAGATCCTTAGCAATCTCAAAATCAAGATAGTCCCTTTGGTCAGACAACTCCCCTTTTCCCAAGGGTACTTAGAAGTGGGTAAAAAATTTTGTGAGCAACATAGGGAAGTGCATATTCTTTTGCGGTGGTGGAGATGGCTCTATTCAAGTGTTGAATCATGAGGGATGGAAGGTGAATTGGGCTTTCTTTTTCAAGCAAATAGATAAGGGTGAGATCAAGAAAGCTAGCTTTGTTCCTTCCTTCTCCTCTAGGCAGAATATTCCTATACACAAAGGTAAAGAGCTTCTGATTTCCATCACTCATCTTCTTCTTCAAAACTTGCCCTGGTTTCATAATCCCATCATCACCAGCAATATGTCGTGTAACTGACAAGGGATCACTATCACCAAGTTCCGACCAACAACCTTTTACATAATGATCAAAACCTACACACGACACTCCCAGAATTTTTCCCAATTCATCTATACCAAAAATCAGTGTGACACCACGTACCTTGATCTCAACCACAAAGTCTTTTATAGAGCAATTGGCATAAAATTCTATCATTGCGTCTTCATGGAATTTGGAGGGGTGATGAAACAAATGCAGCCAGTTTTATTTTTCCACTATACGCACAAACTCATCACACCCATTTTCAATCAGGAAATGGACCTTTGGCTATTGTCCTTTTAGCAAAGATGGATCTTTTTGATGGTTTGGTGGTGTAATTTCCCTTGGCCTTGCGGGTAGGTATTTGAGGCTGTTTTTGTTTCGGGCATGGCTTGTAGGACTTGGGTGTCCTTGGCTGTTTTTGAGGTGGACTTGGTTGTTGAGTGGGGTCGGTTGAGTTAAAGGGAACCTCCACATGAACCTGGTTCTCCCCTGCTTCACCCATGGGTGCACTTGAGCTCATAGGAGCTTGCTCCTCTGTCAATGGCGATTTATGCAACTCAGATGGACATGGAGCAGAGACAAGTGGGATTAATACCTGTAGTGGAGCTTCATCAACAATGGCCGCCTCATCTACGTCACCACCCTCATCAATTTTCTCTTCTTCTCTCTTTCGTTTCCCCCTTTGACCATGCTTCTCTCTCTTGGTCTTCTCCTATAATTTAAGGCTAGGGTTTGATTTTGAAGGCTCTTCTTAGTCGATTTCCAATGGTGCATCAATGGTGTTTGAGAAATTGATTACCTTCTTCCCTCTTATATTGACCATGGTGGTGGATTTTGGGATTTAGGGTTTGGGTGAAAAGGGGGTGGCTGAAATTTTGTGAGAGTGAGGATGACGGTTTTGGCTATGATAGTGGATTTGGTGTGAGGGTGATGGAGAAGGTGAGGAATTGAGATAATCTTGTGGGGTTATGGAAGGGAGATGGCCGAATTTTAGGGTGTGGTTTGGAGAAGATGATCGATTTTGGTTGAGGGGGAGATTTTGGTGGGTTATGGTAGAAGAAGGTGGTCGAGTGGTGCGGAATAGTGAGGGGGTATCGGGTATAAGGAGAGAGAGAGAGGATTTTGTGGATTTTGTTTTGATGAGAGAGAAAGTAGCAAAAAAAAATCCACAATATTAGTTGAAACAAAATCAAAAGGATTTTGGAGAATCTGGCAGAATATTATGCAAATTTTGTAGCAGAATATTATTTATTTTTGAGAAAAAAATTAATAACACTTGGGTTCCAAAAAAAATTCGAATTTTGAGAGCCAGAATGAGAAAGCAACGTGTGAGCATAAAAAAAAAAATTTATAATCTGCTAAAATTCTCATAAAACCAGTTTCTTACCACTGTTCCTAACTGCTCTTACACCTTCGGTTCCAGACACTAAGGGCCATATCATAAGACCAGTAAATATTTTTATTTTTCTTGTCAAGTAGTTATGTGTTTTACCACACGCGAGTTGGATTAGACACATCATGAACATACATACACACTTGCACATAATTTATCAACGCATACAAGCATTAATTTCTAGCCAATCATTGGAGAAAAAATTAAAATGAATTCACATGATCTTGACCATACCGAGTTCTAGTCTAAGTTTTTTAAATCGTTCTCTACTTAACGGTTTAGTAAAGATATCTGCGATTTGATCCTCAGTTTTACAAAAATGCAGTTGGAAAATTTTTTTTTCAACATAGTCCCGTAAGAAATGATGTCTAATATCTATGTGTTTGGTGCGTGAGTGTAAAATAGGATTTTTTGAAATGTTTATGGCACTCGTGTTATCACAAAGAATAGGCATGCAACCAATTTTAACACAGTAATCCT
>JAOWBR010040525.1:0-15838 GCA_028571145.1 Dionaea muscipula
TGCAATATTATTAAAAACAATACAAAAAGATGTCGTATAACATATAACACATTTATAGAGAATATATATAACATATATCTATATAGAACATATTAAAACATATATTTAAAGATATATGACATATATAACATATGATAATATATAAATTAGATATATACACATATAACACAATAAAACACACACATATACAATATAATATATAATAAATAACATATATATTTAATGATATATAAGATATATAAATATATATATTGAAAAAAAATTAATATATATGTATATATATATATATATACCGGGTAATCGGGTGACCTTACCCGGGTTGTCTTGAAAACGTTGACCTGGAACCCGACCCGATAAGAACCGGGTTCGGGTTTCACCCGACTCGGTTGTAACCGGGTCGGTTTTACCCGGTCCGATTAAGACCGGACCGAGTCGGGTTCCGGATCGGGTTTCGGGTCGGGTATGAAGTGTACACCCCTAATGAGAATAGTAACAAATAACCGGATATGAGCAAGGATGCTCTGGTGAATTGCGGATGGGATTGACAGACCAAGGGAGAAGAGAATGTGAAGGGGATGAGAAATCAGATACGGGGGATGAGAATAGAGCAAGTGAACGTGAAGGGGATGAGAAGTTAGACCCTAAAGATAAGGAGCTCGGACAGAAATGGAGGAAGAAAATTTAGACTTCAATTCATTCATTCGATATTCCTTACAATTACAAGTCTTGACCTATTTATAGGCTCAATAATCGGATAATAAAGAACGTAATAATACAAGAAAATGTCACATGTCAAATGGGGATCAGGAATAATTTCAATTCAATTGTACTATTCTGACATTCTCTCTCCAATTAGCTCAACAGACTTGTACAATTCCAGCTGGGCATGTGGGGTTGAAGATGACTAGTGGCGTTAGCTTATACGCGGGCATCACCTTTTGGCCTAAGAGCTGTGGCGTGGGTTGGAGAGGCGGGGCGTCAACTCCAGCTGGGGAACTGTGACGTAGAGTAACCAGTTGGCGTCGTGGCGTCAACTAGGGCCATCTTCATGATTCGAGCTTTGATTTGCGTAAGAGGCACATTGAATTACTCCTTAGGACGAGTGAAAATGATTAATGTCCAATGGCGTCAATGAAACCCCTTTGCTTGGATACATCCGTTGCCGCCACCAAACTTATGGCCATCGCCACAGTTATTTTGGAAGCCTCCGCCCTGGCTATGAGAAATTATCACCATAGTTATGAAAAGTTACCGCCATAATAGGTTATTATATTGCAACTCCTCCATCTTTCAGAAACAGCTTGTTCTCAAGCAGAGAAGTCTGGAAATTGCTTGACAATGAATGAGGCATCCTCCCACGTGGCTTCCGCTGCATCTAGGTTCACCCATTGAATGAGGCATTATTCCACCTTCCTTCCCTTCCCAGTTATCTCCCTCCGATCAAGTATAGCTTATGGCTTCACAACCATTTGACCCTCGCCATTCAGGAGGGGAGGCTCTGAAGTTGAAATGCACCCTGCCGCCACACTGCCCTTGAGGAGGGACACGTGAAAAACGTTGTGGATGAGTGCAGTGGGGGACGACTCTAACTCATAAGCCACACTTCCAATCCTCTTGACCACCTTGTAGGGACAAAAGTACCTGGCGGCAAACTTGAGACTCTTCCTCATCGCCACAGTGCTTTGTCTATATGGTTGGAGCCTTAGGTAGACCATGTCACCTACTAGGAACTCATTTTCCTTCCTCTTCTTATCAGCATAACTCTTTTATTTAGATTGAGCTCTGGCCAAATTCTCCTGTAGTTGCTGGTTCAGCTTCTGCAATTTTAACAATTCGTCCTCAACTGTGTCCACGGCAGTGGTTTGATCCACTGGAATGCCAAGTTTGGGTGGAAGGTATCCATATAATGCCTGAAAGGGCGTCATGTTCAATCTCTTGTGATAGTGGGTGTTATACCACCACTCCGCCGCTAGTAACCATGCTGCCCATTGTTTAGAGCCGTGCAAGCACATACATCACAAGTAATCCTCCAAGCAACGGTTGACCCTTTTTGTTTGGCCATCAGTTTGAGGGTGGTATGAGGTTAACATACAGAGCTTAATACCACTAAGGCGGAATATTTCTCCCCAAAATAAGCTTGTGAAGACTTTGTCGCGATCTGAGATGAGTGTGGCAGGTAGCCATGAAGCCTCGCCACCTGATCATGGAACAATTAAGCCACCTTCGCCGCCAAGAACGGATGACTGAGAGGAATAAAAAAGGGGCATACTTAGTTAATTTATCCACCACGACCAAGATGTTATCATAACCATGGAACCTAGGGAGGCCCTCAGTGAAGTCCAAGCTATGTAATGTCCAGGCTTGAGTGGGAATGGACAAAAGTTGGAGAAACCCTAGCGTTGAGCTCAGTGACTTGACACGTTGGCACACTTCACAAGCCTTGATAAAGTTGTCCACATCTCCCATAAGTTCGGGCCAGTAAAAACTCTCTCTTATCTTCCTCCAAATAACCTCAATTCCCGAATGACCTCCTTGGGGTGTGTCGTGATGGTCTTAGAGGTGTTGGCTCCTTAAATTGTCTGTGACGCCTATATACAACTTTCCCTTGTGGCGAAGCGTTTCATTAATTAAACTGTAGGATGATTTTGAGTTGGGTTCGGAAGATAGGGCTTGGATGAGGCTCTGAGCATAAGGATCATCTTCATAACTTTCTTGTATATCCTCCATCCAGCTTGGGATTTCGCCACTATGGCGTTATACGGCTTTTCATGGCGTCTGGATAGGGCATCTGCCGCCTTGTTCTCAACTCTCTTCTTGTACTCTATCTTGTACTGTAGTCCCAGCAGCTTAGACATTCCTCTCATTTGCACACATGTAGTTAACTTTTGCTCCAATAAGTGTTTGAGAGGCTCATGGTCGGTCTTAATTATGAATGGCATACCCATCAGATAGTGTTTCCACTTTTGCACTGCTGCCGGCACAACCTTGAACTCTCGCTCATAAGTAAACAACTTCTGGTTCTTGGGTCCGAGAGCCTTGCTGAAGTAGGTCAGGGGTCGCCTTCCTTGTAAAAGCACAGCACCAATTCCAGTGGTGGAGGCGTCGGCTTCTATGGTGAATGGCTTGGAGAAGTCAGGCAGGCCTAGTACGGGGGAAGTACTCATAGCCTCCTTTAGGTCTTCAAAGGCGGTGTCAGCTGCCGATCCCCAAGTAAATAAATCCTTTTTTAACAAGTCAGTGAGTGGCTTGGCGATGATCCCATAGTTCTTGACGAAGTTCCGATAATAACCAGTCAAGCCAAGAAATCCTCTCAAATCCTTGAGTGTCCTCGGAGTAGGCCAAGTCTTCTTAGTGTCAATCTTTGAGGGATCAATGGCTACTGTGCCGTTGGAGATGATGTGGCCAAGGTACTCCACGTGACTCACAACAAAGGAGCATTTGGACTTCTTAAAATAAAGTTCATGGCGTCACAGTACCTCCAAGGCGACACGCAGATGATCAACATGTGTTGTCATGGTGGGGCTGCAGATCAAGATGTCATCAAAGAAAACCAATATAAATTTTCGAAGATAAGGCTTGTACACTTCGTTCATCAGGAAGGTTGTCGGGGCGTTGGTTAAGCTGAAAGGCATCACCCTAAACTCATAGTGGCCACCATGAGTCCTGAATGTTATCTTGCACTCATCGTCTTCCTTCATCCGAATCTGGTGGTAGCCATTCCTCAGGTCCAGCTTGGTGAATATCCTAACCCCTTCAAGTTCATCAAGTAAATCAACAATAAGGGGGATGTGATATTTATCCTTCACTATTACCTCATTGAGGCGTCAGTAGTCCACACAAAATCGTCATGATTCATTCTTTTACTTGACCAGCAATATAAGAGAAGTAAAGGAGTTGTGGGATGGTTGGATAATACCAAAGGTGATCTCCTCCACAAGTTTCTCCACTTCCTCTTTCTGGAAGTGAGCTAGTCTGTAAGGCCTGAGGTTTACTGGCGTGGTGTCAGGCACCAAAGGAATAGAGTGATCATGCTCCCTGGGTGACGGTAATGACTTAGGCTCTTTAAAAACATCTTCATATTCTTCTAGTAAACTCTGCACCTCATGGGGTATAGCTTGTTTATTTGGCCCTTCCGCCATGGCGTTAACTTCTCCTCCCATCGCCATGGCGTCGTCAACTTCTTCACCTTCTTCCACCAAGTACAACTGGCAAAGCACCGCTCCTTTAGCTCCCTTCCCGAGCTTCTTAGGTTTCTGAGGTACAAGTTGGTCTGACCTCTTTTTTATTCCCTTAAGTTCACAGAGCTTACCATCCTTCAAGAATGAAATCTTGAACTCATTGTGATCGATGGTGATGGGACTGTACTCCTTCATCCAATCTAATCCTAGCACCAGGTCACAAGTGCCTAGGTCAAGTATATTCAGATCCGTCTAGAAAGGTTTTCCATTCATCATCCATATGAAGTTTGGGTACATGGCGTGGCTAACCATGCTTTCCCCATTAGCTACTGCCACCTTTAGGGGATTGGAGTCCATCACGGAACACTCAACCTCTTGGACTATGGTGGTGTCGATGAAGCTCGAGGTGGCGCCACTGTCCACTAAAATGATCAGCTCTCTACCTCCCGCCATGCCTCTAACCTTCAGGGCATGCTGTGGCGTTAGGCTCGAGAGTGCTTGAGTAGGCGCTTCCTCTTCAACTGTTTCATTCGAGGTGTCGTCATGGACATCCTCATAGACTTCCTCTTCCTCTTCTACTTCTATCTCGTCACCATACTCAAGGTCATCGCCCTCCATACTTAGCACCTTCGAGTGGCACCGATGTCCCGGAGTATATTTCTCCTACACTTAAAGCATCTTCCCTGAGCTCTCAGGTCAGCATAGTTGGAGTTGGCAGTAGTGTTTGGCTTGGGTTGGTATATGTTTGTGTTTTGGGTGATGTTTGGTCTAGTGGCGATGGTTGTTGTGGCTGTGACGGTGGGTTTGTTGGTGAAGGGTTTCGAGGTAAAGGCTAGCTTAGCCCTTCTGGCCAAGGAATCTACCGCCACCTCTTAAAGTTTGGCTTGCTAGAATGTCTCATGAAGTATCCTGGGCTTGAACATCTTCACCACCGCCTTGATCTCCTCTTTCAATCCTCCTATAAAACTTGACACAAAATATTCTTCCGGTTGGTTGGGGTAGAGTTGCAGAAGCTCATACCTCCCTTCTTCAAACTTCTTTATATACTCCTCAACTTTTTCTCTCTGCACTAATCTATTAAACTCTTCCACGACATCCTTCTGGCTCTCTCCCCCAAATCGTGCCGCCACTGCATTTTCAAACACTTCCTAGTCCCTCATCTCTTCACTCGCCATGGCTCCATATAGCCATACCTCGGCCCTACCCGTAAAGTACATGGTCGCCATCTCCACCTTTCGTCATTCCTCCACGCCGATGATACTAAAGTACCTCTCCGTCCTCCTTATCCAACTCCTAGCCTCGATACCATCGAATGAGGGAAAATCCAACCGAGGTAAATAGGGGTGAGTTGCTGTGGCGGGGGGTCGGCTGAGGTGTAAGGTGGGGTGTATGAGGGGTAATTTGGTAGATAATTTGGTGACGTTAAGGGTGGCAGATTTAAAGTTGAGGCAAGGTTTTGGGTGTAGTTAGGTTTATGGGGGTTTATCAACAATAAAGGTTGTGACTGGGTGTTGGGTGTGTATGATGGTTATTAAGGATTTGGTGAAAAATGTGGGGTTTGTTCATGGGGTGAAACAATCTGAGATGTACCGTATTGTTGGGTTGAGGATTGAGGAACAAGATTTGGGTTTAATCCAATCGAGGGGCTCCTAATCGCTCTAAAATTAGGATTGGTCTCAACAACAGCAGAGGAGTAGGAATCGATAACTCAAGTTTCTCCAATCGAGAAGAAATCATATCGAGGATTTGCGCGAGCTTCAGCTCTCTCGCTTCCTCTCTCTATTCTCGAGCCTCCATGGAAGCCAACATCTGCTTATGGGTCTCCATCATCATCATCATCATTCGTTGCATTGGGTCTCCCTCTGGAATCACAGTGACAATGTCAGTAGAATCAGAGTCCTCAGCGTCGTCTCCCTTGGGTCCAATCCTCGTGTACACCATTGTTGTATAGACGGTGAGAACGAAGCTCTGATACCAGTGTAATATAATCGATGATAACAGTAACAAGTAATCAGATATGAACAAGGATGCTCTGGTGAATTAGGAATGAGATTGACAGAGCAAGGGAAAAGAGAATGTGAAGGGGATGAGAAATCAGATGAGGAGGATGAGAATAGAGCAAGTGAAGGTGAAGGGGATGAGAAGTTAGACCCTAGAGATGAGGAGCTTAGACTGAAATGGAGGAAGAAGATTCAAACTTCAATTCATTCATTCGATATTCCTTACAATTACAAGCCTTGACCTATTTATAAGCTCAATAATCGGATAATAAAAAAAATGCAATAATATAAGAAAATGCCATATGTCAAATGGGGACCATGAATAATCTCAATTCAGTTGTACTATTCTGACATTCTCTCTCCAATTAGCTCAACAAACTTGTACAATTCTAACTGGGCACGTGAGATTGAAGATGGCTGGTGGCGCTAGCTTATACGCGGGCGCCACCTTCTAGCCTAAGAGCTATGGCGTGTGTAGGAGAGGCGAGGGGTCAACTCCAACTGGGGAACTGTGGCGTAGAGTAGCCAGTTGGCGTCATGGCGTCAACTAGGACCATCTTCACGATTCGAGCTTTGATTTACGTAAGAGGCA
The DNA here is from genome assembly GCA_028571145.1 of Dionaea muscipula. Lineage (NCBI taxonomy): Eukaryota > Viridiplantae > Streptophyta > Magnoliopsida > Caryophyllales > Droseraceae > Dionaea > Dionaea muscipula. The sequence continues at coordinate 6,771 of JAOWBR010040525.1, forward strand.
CATTGAATTACTCCTTAGGACAAGTGAAAATGATTGATGTTCAATGGCGTCAATGAAATACTCCCCTTTGCTTGGATACATCCATTGCCGCCACCATACTTATGACCGTCGCCACAGTTATTTTGGAAGTCTCCGTCCTGGCTATGAGAAGTTACCGCCATAGTTATGGAAAGTTACCGCCACAATAGATTATTATATTACAATGATAATGATGATGATGATTGTAATGCACTCATTCATATAAAAGCACCAAAGGTGAGAGCAGACAAGGTGAGGCAAGGCATGGCTCAGGAAGCTCTTGTAGTTTGATTAGCCTCTTGAACTGCCTTCTCAATCAATGTTAAATATTTCCAAGAATGACGGAGATAGGAAATTTCAGAACAGCCACAGATAGAGGTTGCATTCAAAGAGATGACCATCACATATCCATTACGGGGAGAGGGGTAATTATGAGCATCAAGGGAGCCATGAATATGGCCACAGGCCCACAACACAATGGATTGCCTCCATAGATGCAAAAGATGCAAGTGTAAACTAGAAGTGTTAGTGTACATTGATGAGTGCATAAAAGTGCGCTCTTCACGCTCTCATTTGATGGCAAAATGTACATGTATAGGTTTTATGCGCATAGGTTTTAAATCATATTTTATGTAATATGTGCAAGCCTATATTATGAGTTTTACTCGTTAATATTGTGATTTTACTGATTGGACACGACCCGGGATGGTTTTGGACCGAATTGGGACATCTCGCATGCTGCCATGCGGATCTGACAAGTCATGGACGCGTCCGGGAGAAGCTGCGCGCGGCCCGGCCCAATTAGAGCTAGTCACGGCCGTGATGACCCTGTCACGCCCGTGACGAGGCTCTGCACAGCGCCTATTTATTTCTGCAATCTGCAAATGACGACTTCTTCTTCCCATTCAACCCTGGCGGCTGCAGCAGAGCATTGAAGAGGTCCTGAAGGCGATTCAATCCCGAAGCAAAGCGGCGGACGACGACAACCATTCCCATACACTCAACGAGACAAATATACCGCTGAGATGCTGTCATCTAGATCCAATCCCTCGGTATTTCTAGTTGGCTTGATTTGTAACGTTCGACCTTTTTATTTGCCATTGTGTGAATTTGTATCCGAACATTGGATTCATGGTTCGCCTAGTCTTAGGTTGTGATTTGTGCATATTGAACCGAATTTATAATCTTTCATAGATTGGTAATTTCATATTTTTCGATTGATCGTTTGGATTGTGTCGCTAGTGACATTCGGCTAGATTAGGTATTGTATGTGATTTTGTTACTTAATTGAATCAATCGGACGAACATCGATCACATCCTAGTTACTGTTGCATGAAAACGGATTAAACTTCACTCGAAATCGCTCAAATCCAAGCGTCGTCTGGTTCCAGGCACACGCAACTTCCTTAAAGAATCCGTTGCAAGACACGACCGTGACTCCAAGTCGCAACCGTGTCCTGCATACAGGGTCACGACCGTGACAGCTCTGTCACGGCCGTGACGAGCTCTATCCATACGAGCCGTCTACTGCTGCTTGCTTAGGTCGAATCGTCGCCCCTCAGGTGACATATATCTTTACTTTTATTACATTTAATTATTGTCTTAGACCCAATCGGATTCACATATTCGATATATCCTTCCTAGGAACATTAATTAACTCAACCTGCAAAGATTTACAACCGTTCCTGCGGATCGATACTCGACTCGTTGCTATCTTCTGTTAGCAAGTAAGTCGTTTAAACTAATATATTCTAAATATAGCGCGTCCGACGACGCCCGCTATCATACATCCCAGAAATAAAAGTGTTTAATCTTTGGGAGAATAGATTTCAAATGGCATCCAACTATGTACAACTACTAGAAATTACCCATGCCGTTGGCACGGGCGAGCATTCTTACAATTTCATTTACTGTCACAAAAATTATCCGTGATCGTGTCGTGCTCGGATCATGTCGTATATTTTATATATATTTTTAATAAAAAAAAAAGAATAAAAATTATATCAACATTAAGCTTGTTTTGATCCTCATAAAAAATTATGAGTTCTGGCTATAATATTTTCATATTTGGTATGTTATACAGTGAAATATAAAAGAAAAATAAATTATGCATTGTATAATATTATGTGATGTGATGTGAGAGGGGGAGAAAAGAAGATAACAAATGAGAATCTTTATTTTGTCCATGTAGAACAACATAGAAGAGAATAAATTCAAAATATGTTGTGCAATGTAATATAGACTAGTTGAGACAAGGGAGCCTCCTCAGAGCTATTTTTTACAACAGGGGAAAACAATTGAAAGTGCTCCGGACCACAACAACATTCTATAATAGTTAAATCCATTAGCTTGAATTTTCTATGAGATGATTAGGCCTATTAATATGATTGCTAAGGGAATTAGGAGTTGAACAATTCATTGATGGGATTCCAGGATCTTCTTGGTTGAAATGGTGCATTGGTCAATGTTGAGCGTGCAAATGTGCACTCTCCGAGCCTCATATTTTGGTCCATATAGCGGTTTAGTATCTGGGTTTAGTGACGCATGTGATTTAACATGTGTCGCTGTTTCTCTGGCGTACTTATGCGTATGTTTGTATGCCTTTGCAGATTTTTTAGTCGAACGAAGTGAACGATGAAGTTCGGGACCTAATAAGTGTTGATATGTCGATCCCCAGCAAGTTACACGGTCGTTTAATCGGTGTTGGGCTGGAGTGCGCAAAGCCAACACGATGCACGGACCACCAGTGTATTTATACATGGTCATGTATCGTGCCCTGGGTTGTTTCAAAAACACTTCGTCTGGGGTTTTGAGGGGTAAGAGTTAGGGAGAAGAGAAGGGGTTCGACCAGGGGGAAAATCAGAGGGGGATCCAGAGTCCGAGTCTAGAGAAGAGATCGGATCGTGGTGGATTCGTCAGCGGATCATTCATCTTCCCTTCTACGGTTCAGTAAATCCTTTATTTGTATTGAGCTTGAGATATCACACTAGGTTTAATTGCGTTTCGGCAACAGTTAGGATTCTTGTGATGTAATGATTGTGAGACGATTGTGATTGTTGTGATAGACAATGAAGGAAAAATGACAAGTCACTTTTCATTCACTAAGGGTTAAACCCTAATATACCACTACGCATAAAATAGTAAATTACCCTTAGCTATATAACATAACACATAACACTTTCCCTCAAGTTGGAGCATGAATATTAATCATGCTCAGTTTGTTACATATGAATTTAACTCGACATCCAGCTAATGATTTGGTGAGAATATCGGCAAGCTGATCACAAGTATTCACATGACTCAACACTGTATCTCCTTACTGGAGCTTCTCTCGAACAAAGTGGTAATCTATCTCAATATGTTTTGTACGCTCGTGAAATACTGGATTTGACGCAATATGAATAACTGATTGATTATCACACCACAACTAAGCGGGCCTCGAAGAGGAATATCTCAACTCATCAAGTAGCTACTAGAAAAAGGATACATCACTACTCAAATAGGCTAAGACATGATATTCAAACTCGGCACTAGACCTGGCTACAACGGATTGTTTCTTGCTCTTTCAGGAGACTAAATTGCCACCGATAAACACACAATAACTCGTGGTGGACTTCCGATCAAATGGTGAACCAGCCCAATCAGCATCAGAAAATTCCTCTATACATTGATGATCATGATCACTATAGAGTAAGCCATGACTACGATATCCCTTAATATACCTGAGAACATGCATGACAGCTTCCAAACAAGAGACTCAGGGATCGAGCATGAATTGACTAACCATACTGAGAGAGGACAATATCGGGACGAGTGATGACGAGGTAGTTCAACTTTCCGACTAGCCGTTTGTATCTATCTGGATCAGCACACACCTAACCATCTGTAGACGCAAGCTTTATCTCTGGGAGCATTAAAGTATCACTAGATTTTGCATCTATCATACCAGTGTCCTGAAGCAAATCTAGAGCATACTTGAGCTGAGATAAAAAGATTCCCCATTCACAACGGGCTACCTCAATCCTAAAAAATATCTCAATGAGCCAAGATCTTTTGTCTGAAACTGGTTCTGAGGAAAACTCTTTAGGGAAGCAATCCCTACACTATTACTCCCAGTAATAATAATGGCATCCACATAAACCACAAGAAGAATACAACTAGTATTAGAGTGATGAAAGAATATCGAATGGTCTTTGACAACCTCCTCAAACCAAAGGCTGAAATCACAGAGTTAAACCTTCCGAACCATATTCTAGGAGATTGCTTCAACCCATATAAGGACTTCTTTAACCGACACACATAGCCAGACTGCCCCTAAGCAACCATCTCACGAGATTGCTTCATATAAATCTCCTCGTACAGATCACCATGAAGAAATGCATTCTTGACAAGCTAGTGTAAAGGCCATCGAGAAGAAGCAGCAAGAGAAATAAGCAGAAGAACAGAGCTCATTCACGCTATATACCTGGGCATAACCTTTGGCCACCAAGCGGGCCTTCAAACGTGCAACAGAGCCATCAGGATTTACCTTCACAACGTAAACTCACTTGTAACCAATAGCCCACTTCCTTGGAGGCACGGAATAAGGTCTCATGTCTAATTAGTCTCAAGGGCGTCCATCTCCTCAGCTATAGACTACTGCCAGCTAGGAGAAGCAACGACCTCGGATAAGATCAGGGAGTAGAGATAGAGTCCAAGATAGATACAAAGGTCTGTTGAGAAGGAGACACACCAGCATAGGAAATATGAGCAACATCGAATATGAAGCGCAACTGCGCTAACCTTTTCACAAAGCGATAGGAATGTCCAAATCTAAGGGTGGAGAAGCAGCAAGTGAGGAATCCAATGGTGAAAAAGCAGGGTGAGCAGAGTTAGCAAGGCCAGCAAGGATTGGTGCAAGAGCACCGACGAAATCCCAAGAAATCACAAAGCGAGGGCCCCGAGAATAGACCTGAAGAGGTGGAGGGACTAGACCAGGCAAAGAGGCCGATAGAGTAACTGATAGAGAAACCGATGCAACAGGAGCCGACACATAAATAAGAATAGCATCCACTGTAGAAGACTCAGATGGTCGCTCAAGAATGGAAGAGAAAGAACCAAATAGTGTAGCCTCATCAAATACGATATCGATAGATATACAAAAGCGCCCCAGGGCAGGTGAGTAGCACCGATAGTTTTTCTGTGTCCGAGAGTGGCCCAGAAAGATGTAGTGTATAGACTTAGGATCCAATTTAGTAAGACCAGGCCGAATATCGCATTCATAACAAGTACAACCAAAGATTTGTAAAGGCAAAGGATGCACAGGATGATAGGAAAAAATCACTCTGCAGAGAATCTCCCCCTGAAGAACAAAAGATGGCATGCGGTTTATCAAATAAACATCGATCAACACTGCCTCACTTCAAAACATCTTCAGCACACCAGTCTAAAACATAATAGCTCAAGTCACCTCCGATAAATATCGATTCTTCCGCTCCACGGCCCCATTCTGTGGGGGTGTATCAGAACGGGAAGACTGATGAATAAAACCATGCTGAGTCATGAAGGATGTAAACTGAGAAGAGAAGTACTCACGAATTGTCACTGCGAAGAATACAGACAGGAATAGAGAACTGTGTATGAATCTCAGCACAAAAAGTAGAGAAAACTGAAAATAACTCACCACGAGATCTTAATAAGTATAACTAGGTCATACGGGAATGATCATCCACAAAAGTCACAAAATAACGGAAGGCTGCACGAGATGGGACCGGACACAGTTTTCAAATATCAGAATGCACCATCTCAAAAGGAGCAGAAACTCGCGTATCACTCCGAGGTAAATACGTGGCTCTATGATGTTTAGCAAATTGGCATGCTTCACAAAATAATCGGGACAAACACTGAGCCTCAGGACATAACCGCTTAAAACTAGAAAGAGCAGGATGGCCAGGACGACAATGAAGATCAAGAATTGGGGAGATGTTCTAAGGAGAAGCAACAAGGGAGGAAACACTCTCCAAGATATACAACCCTCCGGAGGTAAGGCGACCTCTACCAATCGTCTAATATCTCGAATCTCACAAAAATCAAAAGAAAATACAACATGACAATGATGAGTTCAAACAAAGGCACTCACAGATAATAGATTCATTGGAAGATCAGGGAGATAGAGAACAGATGAAATGGTCAAGAAAGCAGTCAAAGGAACTATTCCCACACTACAAACAGATATATATGAGCCATTTGCAATCCGCACATCAGGATATGAGGAGGTAAAAGAGTAATCATGCAACAGATGGAAAGAGTCAGTCATATGATCGAATGCCCCAGAATCGACAATCAAGTCTCCAAGAGATATATTTGTAGAGACTTAGACAAATAGGCAGCTGAATGAACGGACTGAACAAACGATACAGATTCACCTAAGATAGCCGATCAAAGAACTTGTTGAATCCGATGTAGTCTACTGCCAATAGGAGAATGGCCACGCAAGTGTCAACACTGATGATGTACATGACCCGTATGACCACAAGCCCAACAAATAATGTCTCTATAAAGGCGTCGACCACAAACAGAAGAAGACATCGTGCAAATCCATAGCAAAGAGATCAAGTCAACGGGGGCAAAGGAAAGACATGGAATCGAACACCACGAACAACACAGATACCAATCGTCATGGAATGACCAATAGGAAGATATCAAGAGCAATGAACCAAGTAGACACAACGTCCCAAATCGACGCCAATCGAAGAAACCAATCACCAATATCAGTAAATCACAAGGCTCCAAAATTAAACCAATATCAATAGTGAGAGTATCAATACTACGAAGCGGAAAGAGAAGCATCCAACGGCACCAACGACAAGCCAATGTATTCAATCAAATCAACGTGCACCAATAGTATGAGTAACAATCATCCAGCCGCCGAAACACATCAACGGTAGCGCCAAACCAATCATCCAAGCAAATAATCACATGTAAAGAAAGACAAGCAACTTCAAACTTCAAAAACATCGGGAAAGAAGACGAATCAGGGGGTGCCACAAAAGGAAAACATGATCAAGAGACCAAGAGGATGAGATTGCTCGGAGGAAGACTTGTCGGTGCGTGGGCGTCGCGTGGGACGTCTGCCGGAGAAGCGGTCGGTGCCGACGACGGCGAATCGAGGAGCCCATTCGTCCTATGTGGTTGGATCGATGATACGGTCAACATTTTGGAGTAGATTTGAAAAAGAAGAAAAGGGTGGTGGTGGTGTTTAGTGTTTACCGCATTTGAGGGTGATTTGACGACAGCTGGGGCATGGGCTGGTGTTGGTGGGTGTCGCCTGTGATTGTGCTGGGCGGTGGGTGGTCTTGGACGGTGATGTGTTTAGGTTTAGGGCTTTGGGTTTTTCTTGTGCTTCGATACCATGTTGTGATAGACAATGAGGGACAAATGAGAAGTCACTTTTCATTCACTAACGATTAAACCCTTATATATTACTACGCACAAAATACTAAATTACCCTTAGCTTTGTAACATAACACATATCATAACAGTAATACAGTACAATATTGATTTCAATTGTTATTCCTAATTTTCCAAATGAATTGTGTACATTCCTTACTTGGTTGTTACAACTTGATCATCAGAATCAGTCAGGTTTGAAATTTCTGGTAGACTAAGCCCTAATTGGTATCTCAATTAGGTTTAGCCGAATTAGCAATTAGGCGCAGACACGCCTAAGAAAGTTAGGGGATAGGATTAACGGTATGGGGTCTCGAGTCCGTTATCTTATATTTGTCATTCTTCTTATATTTAATGCAATTGATCTATCTAGCCTTAGGGGTATCCTAGGTTCACTTAGTCCATCAGGTTAATCACTAGAGTGGCTAAAGCTGGTTAATAAACATAACGAGGAACAATAAGCGCTAGTGGAGTGTCTAAAACTAGTGTCTTGACAGGTAGCAATAATGGAATTAATAATATGTTTTGTCGCCCATGAGCAATCTAAGCAATCTAAAGTGAATTAACCTGTGCCGAAACGTTCTTCTACATTGTTTACTCTATCTCATCTTTACACCTTAATCTTGCCAGATTTCTGCATTCGTGTAGTTAATTACGAACTTCAACCCAAACCCCCCTTTCTATTTCTGTTTACACGCAACATTGAGACTAGGACTAGAAGTGGAATTGACAGATTGATAGGTGTAGTCATTGTGGGATCGCCTCCTGCTTGCCGCTAGCTTCTTAGTTGGCCTAGTTAGGGAATTATTTTGGTACACGGATGACGCGCATCAATTTTTATCGCCGTTGCCAGGGATTGGCTTCTTTTTCTTTAAGTTTTAACCTCTTGTTTGAGTGTCTAGTTTTTCAGGTGCATGCAAACCATCGGAACGATGCACGATCAAGAGCCTGTCAAACTTCAGTCAACTGCATTGAGCCTCAAGATGGAAGGCTACACCAAATCTTCGTCTTCATGAGATGATTCAGCTGATTTTTTTTCTTTTGTCAGATATCATGAACTGACTACGGAGTCTATTAGAAGGGGCTATCAGTCTTAGATAGCAATAATTCAGCGGTTTGGCAGCCTAGGACGACAGTATGCACTATACACTACTTACTATTTATTTAATCAGATCTACATGAATATTAGAAATCACCAATCGTTCAATAGCTACACTACTTGGGCAAATCACTATTCCAAACCAAAAGAAGCTGAACCTCCCCAAAACAAAGTCTACACCGAAACATCCACGAAAGCACGAAAGTGAACTTATTCTAATCGCATACCTTAAAATCATCAAAACAGCAAAACAGAATCACATGTGGGCATGATTGACTCACTAGTACCATCATCACATAGCAAAATATATACACAAAACCAAGAAAGATGAACTCGTTAAAAATTCACCACCAGGCAAAAGTGTTCTTTCAGAACAGGATAGAAAAATTATGGGAATCATCTCAGCAAGATGACTCTGCAATGCAATTAGGGTATCGGAGGAGAGATCAGAAAAGGGGAAAACAAGAAGAAGAAGAAGGAATCGGGAAGGGGTAGAAAGCGTGGGGGGGGGGGGGGGGGGGCG
>JAOWBR010040636.1:0-15836 GCA_028571145.1 Dionaea muscipula
GAGGAAAAGAATGGAGTAGACTCATCAAAGGAGACATCTGCAGATATACAAAACCGTCGCAAGTCAGGAGAATAACAACGATATCCCTTCTGAACACGAGAGTAGCCTAGGATAACACACCTCAAGGATTTGGGGTCAAGTTTAGTGAGAATAGGATGGACATCCCGAACATAGCAAGTGCACCCAAAGATACGTAAAGGAAGAGGATGAATGGGGTGTAAAGAGCTGTCAGGAAAAAGGACACGAAAGGGTATTTCTCCCTGAAGAACAGAGGAAGGCATTCGATTGATCAGGTAGGCAGTGGTTAAAGCAGCTTCACTCCAAAACATTTTGGGTACACTCATGCGAAACATAAGTGCTCGGGTTACTTCTAGGAGATGACGATTTTTGCGTTTAGCAACACCATTTTGGGGCGGTGTATCCAGGCAAGAGGATTTGTGGAGAATCCCATGAGTGGTCATGAAGGTGGTGAAGGAAGAGCAGAAATACTTCCGGATATTATCACTCCTGAATGTCCGTATGAGAATGGAAAACTGTGTGTATCTCAGTATAGAAGACAGTAAAGATAGAGAATAACTCAGATCGATTTTTCATTAAAAATAACCAAGTCATTCTTGAGTAGTTATCTACAAATAACACAAAATAGCGAAAACCTGCCTTAGACTCGACTGGACAATGACCCCAAACGTCAGAATGGACCAACTCAAAAGGAGCACATGCTTGTTTATTGACTTTAGACTGATATGAGACACAATAATATTTTGCAAACTGACAGGACTCACAAAAAAAGTCAGATAATGACCGAACTTCAAGATAGAGACGCTTCAGACTGGAGAGCGTCGAATGACCAAGACGACAATGAAGGTCCAAGGAAGTAGTGGATATGCTGAGAAAAGCAACAGGAGGTGACTCTGCCTCCAGCACGTAGAGTCCCCCTGATAGGTGTCAACCCCTGCCAATAGTCTTTCTCGTCAAAGGATCCTGAAGAACACAAGAATCACCAGAGAAGATAGTATGACAGCGGTGAGTTCTAGTCAAGGCACTGACAGATAATAAATTAACGGATAAAGTTGGAAGATAGAGAACAGGCTGTAGGGTAAGAGTAGGAGTAAGAATGATAATCCTTGTCCCCTGAACAGGGATATAAGTACCATCCGCAATACGAACATCTGGATAGGAGGATGTAGGTGAGTAGTCATGCATCATACCTGCTGATCCAGTCATGTGGTCAAAGGCTCCAGTATCAATGATCCACTGACGAGGAGATACAGAGAGAAAAGCAGTAGACTGGACAGAGTGCACAGAAGGAGCTAAGGCAGATGGTGGCGGTGTAGGAGTAGGGAGACCATCATCAGTGTGAGTAGGATCTACTCCAGAAGTAGTCACATTAGCCGACCTAGGAGCAGATGGTCGACCATGCAACTTGAAACACCAATCCCGAGTATGGCCTGGTGCCTTGCAATAAGAGCACAGAGGCCGACTATCAGTGGCAAGAGTAATGGAAGGACGACCATGTAGCTGATAACACGTGTCAAGAATATGACCGGGGCGCTGACAGTGAGTGCAAAAGGGGTGTTCTCCCCCTCGACCACGGCCTCGGCCACCAGAGCTGACAAGAGCTGCACGATCACCACCAGTATCAGAAGAAGACTGAATAGCACGGTTGGCTCTAGAGAAAGCCTCTGCCAAGGAAGTCTCGCGACTAGCCAAGATCTGAGAGCAAATAGAATAATAAGAGGGCGGTAGACCGCTCAAAAAAGGACAGGATGGCCAGTTGCTGCTGCATCTCAGTAATCTTGTCAGTGATAGACATCAAGACATTTAACTCCTCATACGTTCTCTTGAAGGAAGCAAAGTACTCGCCGAGAGAAGAGGATTCGCCAAACTGGGGGCGAAAGAATAATTGTGAGACATCATAGAGCCTGTTCATATTGTCTTTCCCAGAGTACAAAAGAGCCAAATAAGCCCGATGAAGGAACTGGCTGAATTGGGCCATGGCTACTAACAAAAACAGTCATCTCTCCAATCTTCATAAAGGAATCACATCAATAACAGAAGTAAATGCAGGACCAATAATCGGATCCGTGGGCAACACAAAAACCAATCGTTGTGAACATAAGACGAGATAGGATCTACCGAAGCAGAAAATCATGAATTAAGCACTCAATGACTATCCAAGCGTAGGAAGAACCACATGAAGCAATCAGCAACCACCACCAATCAATCACTATCTAATCAACTCAACATCTAGTAACAGCACAAATCTAAGGGAAGCACCATGCACATTCAAAGGACCCAATAGCAATAAAGCATGCACCCAAGCAAAGGACACCAAGGACACACGGGTAAAGGCTTCAACACTAAAAAACATAAGGAAATGGGACGAATCAGAGAGTACCGCAGAAGGAAAACATGATTAGAAGGAAGGAGAGAAGAAATTGCCAAGAGAAGACGAACGGCGACGCGTGGATCTCACGCGTATCTAGGGGCAATGGCACATGGCGCGTGACACACCAGACAACGGTGGGACTGAGCTGATCTGAAGTAGCTCCCTCTCCTCCATCAATCCGTGGTGGCGGTTAGCATCAACAATCACCAAATCGGAGCAGATCTGCCGTTTTCTCCAACAGCCAGCGACCGGTGGAGCGTCGGCGACTGGGTGACGTGTGGGTGGTGGTCTGAGAGTCGGGCCTTGCCGGATGGCTATGGTGGATGGTTTTTAGGGTGACAGCAGTTGAGGTTTTGGCGTTGGTGGAGGATTTCTAGGTCCTTGGATCTGATATCATATTAGTGAATGCAAGGAAATAATGGGGAGACTTACTTTTCTTTATTGACAAAATGATTTATATACTACAAGTGTCAAATACCTAAACTACCCTTAATAAACCAAGACTCATAGTTTATAACAGAAAGAAAGCGGTAGGAGAAAAAGGGAGTAAAGCAGTAAAGCAAAAGAAAGTGAGAGGCCCCTTCCCTTCCCTCTGTTGATCTCCTCTATTGACTTAACTTATAAATCTATAACATTTACTCAAATTTTTGCACAAGTCGGTTTATACCAAGTTTGTTTTTCCTGTTTTCCTTCTCGGGTGAAATAATTTGGACCATACTAACCATAGCCTAAAGGTAACAACGAAAGACCAACCAACAACCCAAAAACAAAGGCAAGTAATAAGCCTACAAACTAAAATTGTGTTGCAGATTTGTTTGATCCAAGGCTACCCCAGCATCTTGCTTTAGGCATTTACCCTAGCAGAGTTTGATTGTAGATGGCTATGCCTTTCCTGTACACAAGTCAAGTGCCACCTCATCTTTAACCAAATATTGTTGGACATCGTCATATGGACATCATCATCATCAGGTTGGATTGGTCACACATATCCGCGCCTTCCAATTTATTTGATATACAACATCCACTATGATAAGTTACAATATGTCAAGGTTCTACGAATCACTTCGCCCCAAGTCTTTTTGGGTCGACCCCTGTTTGTCGTGTCATCAAACACAATAAACTTCACTTTCCTAACAGGCGCATCAGGTGATCTCCACCATAAGTGACCTGGCGAACGCAGAGACCTATCTGATATCTTATCAACCACCAGCGTCACTCAGATCTACCTACGAATCTCCTCATTTTTTATTCTCTTATTCATCCTACGAACATCCCATTCCCATCCATCCATCCATCATCACATGCGAGGCCCCCTGCTCCTCACCCCAAAACTCATACCTCATATACTCCTAACTCGTACTAATTTGGAGTCCTTTAGCCTCCAAGGCTATTCTCCGTCTCCTCGACTTATCTTCAAAACATTCTCTAATTGTATCCATCAAAACGATATCATCCGCAAAAGTATGCACCAAGGTACCTCCTCACACACACTCCTCGCGAGCTCGTCCAGAACTGACATAAATAGATATGAGTTCAATGATGATCCCTCATGCACACCAACAGTAATTGAAACATCGCAAGTAAGCCCCCCCTGCCGTCCTAACACAAGTCATCGCCTCTGCATACATATCATTAATATCATCAATATATTTCTTACTCAATCATTTCGTCTGTGATACTCACTAAACCACTTCTTTCAGCACTCTATCGTACGCCTTATCAAGGTCAATAAAAACCAAGTGAAGATATATTCTAGTTTCGGCACATCAGGTGAATGGCCTCTACTGTAGAGCACCCAGACATGAACCCAAACTGATTGTCGGCTATACTAGTTTCCCTTCTCAACCTCTACTCAATCACTTTTTTTTCACAATTTCATAGTGTGACTCATAAGTTTAACTCCTCGATAATTAGTGCACTATTCCACATCCCCTTATTTTTATAGAGAGACACAATTATACTCTTTTGCCAAACGTCCAACATCTTCCTTACTAAGATCATATTAAATAACCCACAGAACCACACCACTCCAACTTGTCCCAAGGTATTCCAGACTTCAATCAGCACTCTATCAGGACCGACTGCCTTTTTACTACCCATAATCTTCAGCGCTCTCTGCACTTTAGACACTTGAATGGGTCTAACATACGTCGGGTTGCAGACCTGCATCCTCAACTCTCAGCTCATCCAACTCGGTTTCACCTCATTAAGAAGCTTCTGAAAGTAGTCACCACATCTTTCCCCGATACCCACCTCATCTATAAAGATCGAGTTGTCTTCCCCTCTAATACATTTAACATTGCACAAATCGCTACACCGCCTATCCCATAAGCTCGTTAGACGGCATATGCACTTCTCTCCCTCCCTCGTGCCTAACCTGGCATAGAATCCTTCATAGGCATTTAATTTTGCTACACCTACTGCTGCACGAGCCATCTTTTTAGCCACTTTATATTCTACGCGGTCCATATCCGTCCACTTTAAATTTCTCTTTTTTCTAACTTATAGCATTTGGACTTCTTCCCCCCACCACCATCCCTCCTTAAAGCCAACTCTCCCACCTCGAAATTCACCAGACTTCCTTAGCAACCTTCTCGATACAAGTAGCCATGTTCTTTTATTAATAGAAAAAGACAAAAAAGAAACAAAAGTAAATTATAAGATGATAAATATTTGGTGTCATGTTATTTTTCTTATTTCATCAAATCAAAATGCTGAACTGAAAAAGTATGATGGAGCTTGAACAATTGTAAGGCCTACATGAAATTGCACTGCATTGAACTTGATCTCACAAGAAAGAAAAAGCAACTACAGTCAACAAAAAAATTGGACACCTTCCAGGTTTCCAGGGGCCCAACCAAGCATCTCTTTTATCTAGCAGCATCCTCAAACAAGAGCTTTCCTCGTATCCAGAACCATTGCTACAACATAAACAAAACAATAGAAAAATCAGAAAGGATTCTCCCTAGATCAAATTTATTTAATCAGAATAAACAAAAAGAAAAAAGGATGGTGTTGCTTTTAGGTAAGAATTCATTACATGTATCTCATTTAGATGTTCAACCAATACACTATATTCATCAAGTCGGAAATCAAACACTTTACAGTAGCCTACTATTGGGATATTTCCTGATCATAAGCAGTCAAGCCCAGATAAATAGAGATGCTTGTGAATTCGATTTTCGACACACTCAATATTTTGCCTCATATTTCATCATGAATTTATGCACAAGTTCGAACTAATGTTAGGGTGTATCCACTCAATATTTTGCCTCATATTTCATCATGAATTTATGCACAAGTTCGAACTAATGTTAGGGTGTATCCCTATAAATAACATGTTATACTCTACTCCCGAGGGATCATGTTTCAATTCTTGTGATCTCTTTGCCACATTAAAAATCAAGCTCTTTGAGGCATAGATAAGTCACCTTTAGTAGTAATCAAGTGCTCCTCTCTCAAGTTAAAGGAGGTATGACCAACATATGATCACTGCAAAATATCCTTTCCTTCTTCATTTCTTTAACGAAATCCAATTCCCTATGAACATCCATTTATCCATCCTTCTACTTAGCCACATGTACATTAAAATCACCATCAATAAAGAATATCTCCCTTTGAAAAATCCCTTGAATCACATCATGTATCCTTCCAAAACACATTGTTCAACTCTTCTTCCCACCCTGCTAGTGGTGCATAACCGCTACTAACATTAAGTATTTCTTTTACAAATATCATTTTGATAGCATTAATCCATCTCCTTACCTCTTCATACAAACCACATTCTTTGTTAACTCCTTATCCAGAAGTATAACAACTCAATATTGAGTTTCAAACCTCACCAGAATACCATAATTTAAAATATATTTTCTTCCAAGAACAATAGCTTTCTTTCCTTCTCACTTGGTAACATGTAGTCATGCTATATGGATCCTCATTTTTATTCATGGAGTTGACCACCTCTATAAGCTTGACAGTATGTGTACTGACATTCCAATTACCTAAACGGATACTCATATCTTGAACTAGCTTCTTTAATCACACCTATCTATGATGACAAAACCTCACTAAACAATTCCGTACACCTAGGTGCAAAAGTAGCAGCTCTAGCTCGCCTGTCGAAGCACTCAAGCAACAATGCAATGCATGATGTAAAGGTACGACAAAGGATATCATCATAACATGTCGTATAAGACCGTGAAAACTTTTTTGGCGTGCTCGTATTCTACTGTCCAACAGATATCCTTCACACGTTTTCTCAAGACGTGAGACCTACTGGGATGGGATAAGATCCCCAACCTAGGCAGACATTCACTGAGGAAGCAGAATCCCTTTTAAAAGAAGCTATTCAAAATCGGATGGAATGTTTTTTGCTTAAGGAACAGGCATAAAGAAATTGATCCCTCATTATTAAATATTAAGAAAATGAATTAATAAGAAAATGAGTGCCTACAATCAAAAAAAGGGAAAAAGAAACATCGAAACCATACATCAAGTTACCTGAATGGAGCAGTGCAGATCTGAACAATCAGGGGATGGTCACTTCTATATACTGAGGGATCAGAGAGTGACTGGAAGGCTGATAATAATCGAATGATAGATGCATCCAAGGCTGGTTTTGGATTTGAAAGTTCCTTCCCAGCTAGTACAGATATACAGGACAAAGCACTGTCGACCAAGATCAGAAAATTGGGGGGAAAGACGCAGAAAAGGCAAGGTTGGTCAGAAGCGCATAAAAGATTTTTATATTTATAACTAGAATCGAGTGCAATAATCACCTGCTAAGGTATAGCAGCACCGGTTGAAGTAAAATCCCATAATTGACAGCATGAGGAGAAATGAAGCATTTGATAAATGATTTAAGTGCATCAATGGCAGAAGCCCAAACACTGCGAGAAAGGATAAATTAAAGCTCACTACAGAAAAATCATTGCAACACTTCAAGCATCAATTTTTCTATAACAATGAGCTGTTAAAAATAATAGGAAACTAAAAATTGTGAATTAGAATATGGATGATCGGAAACAAACCAACCGCAGGTAACTAAACAACAAAAAACCCACATGCTGATACAATAACAATGCTGTGCCTCAGATTCTCCATCCAAACGAAACCCAACTAATCGACAAGCATGAACATTTCAATATTGCAGGACATGCATCCAGCATCAAATAAAGGAGTAACTAGTAAGCCCAACATTTCAATATTTCCCTTTTGGATGATGATGAATGTTAGCTAACAATATCTCAGGTTTCCACTCGTTATATTAGTCAGTTAACCAGTTATGCAGACTGATTAATGAAAGAAAAAAAAGGAAGAAAAAGTTGTGCATAGATAGAAAGCAATATTTACCCAAACAAAAAAAATTAACGTGTTGTTTTGTTTGTCTATTTTTTGTTTTGAATTTTCAGTTCAGTAAAAACAAAAAACAGAAAACGTGTTTGTTTTATAATTTGTAATTTGTAATTTATATAATTTATAATTTATCAGGCCTTGAGCTTTTTCTGTTTTGAGTGTTTTGAGAATTTCTGCCCAAAACTCAGAAAACAGTTTTTTTCGTTTTCTACATTTTGAAGATTTTCAACTAAAAACTGTTTTCTGTTTTGAGAAAATAAAAAATAGAAAATTCAAACCAAACGAGTTTTCTATTTTCTATAAAACAGAAATCAGTTCAAACCAAGCCCTGCCTAATCCTTTGGCAACTAAGCGAGGCGGATACATATAGTCATCAATGTTGTTCTGCTCTTTTGTTGGTCAATCGCTCCCACCCATAACCAATCTGATAGATATGAGTTCAAAGCAATATCTCATGTCTCATGTAGTGAAATCAGCTATACAGAAGTCTGCATCTTGCTCTGAAATAAGCACATTTTACAGTGGCAAGCATGAGGTTTAACTTTCAAGGCTCTTAAAGACATCGCATGCAGCCAGCCAAAAATTCTTTACGAGCCCAGAGAGCAGTACAAAAGAATATCAGTTTTTTTTTTTCCCTTTCATCAGCTAATCTTTCAGATTTTCTTGTTTTCAGTATTTCTTTTTCATATTAACAGAAAACATAGTTGAGTACAAATAGCTGACACGCTTTTTTCTTTTTCCTTTCATCAGCTAATCTTTCTGTTTTGTTTGTTTTCAGTATTTCTTTTTCATATTAACAGAAAACATAGTTGAGTACAGATAGCTGATAAAAAAGCTACTCTCATTTTCTTGGGTTGCATGAACATAAAGGGCTGCATCTTCTACTGAGAGACAATTTCATAGCTTTATGCAACAAATTAAACGATCATCTACTATCTGACCATAATTTAGATATCAAGTCTCCAGTTTGTCGAACTTCAGGCTCAGTATTTCCACTGAAAACAGAACCCCAAAGGGCGAGTATATCAAAGACCTGGTCTTCAAGCTCCTGTGCAGATGAAAGAAACTCAATAGCTAAATTCCAAAAGTTTGTGAGACAAAGAGAAAAGTCCATAAGTACCTCCTTTGGCACAGATGACAAAAGAGATGATAAAAGCAACCACCCAGCTTCTTTCTCAACCGTTGCAGCTATAGGGTTCCTACTAGATTCAGTTAGCAGCTTCTTTGAAACATCAAGGACAGACCTCGGCAACCTGTACAAGTGATATGGTTACATGATCCTCCTCCACCCCTCCAAATTGTTTGCAAGATTTGAAAAATGACAGTTTAAGAACACACTTTATCACAGCTCCCACGACAACAATTTGTATTCAAATTTTCCAAGGTGCCCTGATAGCAAATGTTAAGATATTGATTGGTCGATGTTTTCAATGCAGAACTGTTTCTTTAATTGAGAATGTAATTGGACAAATAAAAAGGTAATGCAAGAAAATTGTGTTGGGCTATAAAAATTTTGAAACATCAAAGAGAAGAAGTCAAACCGAGATGGGACAGATGGAATTATATACTCAGAACCGGTAAGAATGAAACTTTGAACACATCTACCAACAGGAATCGTTTGCAAGAATCTCCAACACGCATAGATGATACAAAAGAAGAGTCTAAACAAAAAGTCGTATCTAAAATGAATGAAATGATGCATTGAGCCAAGTCCTGTAAGCAATCCAATGTGATTGAGGCAACGAAAAAGAATAACTAAATCTATTCTTGAATTGTCTGACAAGATTCCTGAAAACACAAAACAGTAACCCAAGTCAGAGGCTCGGAGCTCAACAATATCTAATTCAGTAAACCATACACAATATGCCTAAGCAATTGTTTTAAAAGGTCCAAGACGCACTCAAGCGACGAGGGTCATGAAGTCGAGGCGCAAGGCTGGGGCACATGTCTCTGTTAGGTATACCTCCCACAATACAATTGGTACCTCAAGTACACAATCACAGACAAAAGCACAATGGAATTGCGAATTAAATCTTGATATCCTTCATTGAAATCAGTAAATTGGCCAGTATTTGAGAGACCGCCACTCTCCAGTACAAAGTACCCAAATCCAGATGATTCTTTTCTAAATCCCCCTTCTATTCCTACCTCCCCTCATATGTTATTCTCAGTGAGTGACAAACCCAGCAGCTGCCGGTAACAAATTAGTGCAACTGCTAGTTGTCAAAACAAAACAAAATATCCTCATAACCGTCTAGGCAGCCTCCTCATTTCCCCCATGCTAACGTGGCTCGGTTTGAGTCTTGTGGCTCGCGTAAGTAATTAGAATGGGGGGCCTAACATTATCCGCCGCCCAAGAACGAACTTTGTCCTCAAGGTTGAAATGAGGGAATTGGTCAAGGATCACATCAAACCTCTCCCAAGTGTCTTCATAAGCGGGCAGATCCTTCCAGCGAATGAGGACCTCCATGCCAACATAACCAGCGATGGTAGATGAGCGAACACTCAGGACGGTTGTTGGTTCCACAATTAACTCCAAGTCAGAAGTCAAACCCAAAGGAATAATAGCAGAGACATATTGGTCTCCAACAGCTTTCTTAAGGTGGGAGATGTGGAACACAGGGTGGATGCGAGCGGAAGGCGGCAGCTGAAGTCGATAGGCAACCTGCCCAATGCGCTACGTGATTGCAAAGGGTTCTTCGTATTCCTGCGTGGCCCCCGATAACGCCAGCATGGAATTCCTTCAAAATCAAGGCACATAAGGGGAGTGTTGTGGTCACACTAGGCGGCCTTTGTAATGTAGAAGTCCTGCCGAAAAAAGAGAAATTCGGATAGGCAGCTGGATTTGTCTGTAGCACTTGAATAATATTGTGCAAGTATGGATCTTCCAGCAATTGGTGGGGTAAATCTGAAAAATCTGGAGAAGTGGTCATAGTTAAGGTAGCAAAGGATATCTCAGCCCGGACCTGGATAATGCATCAACAGGAGCATCGAGCGTGCCCAGCTTATATTCAATGTCAAAATGATAAGCCATGAGTTTAAGTAACCATTTATGATAGTCGCCCTCAACAATCCGCTGCTCCAGTAGGTACTTCAAGCTATGTTGGTCCGTGCACACCACAAAATTCTGACCAACCAAGTATGGGCGCCATCTCTTGACAGCAAAGACAATAACCAAGTATGTACCCATTTGACCAGTGATGTCACATATCTCTTTCACTGACTTGGTGAGCTAAATTATCCTGCACCAAAGCCTGCTCAGTTGTGGTGTGATAACCTGTCTGCTATTCATATTGCTTCCAATCCGATATTCCATGAGAGAACAAAGCACATTGAGGTTGACTGTCATTTTGTGAGGAAAAAATTACAGAATGGTGATATTTCATTAAATCATGTGAAAACAAGCGAGCAACTTGGTGATATTCTGACTAAGCCTCTTTCTGGAAGCCGGGTTGAGTATATTTGTAACAAATTGGGCATGATTAATATCTATGCTCCAGTTTGAGGGGGAGTGTTGTGTGTATTGGGCCTTTGTAGTGTTTTTATCATGCTCTATCTTATTGGGCTAGGTTTGGGCTAGCTTGATTTATCTTGTATGTCTTGTACCCAACATATAAATAAAGAACCTAGCTTCTCATTGAGGCTAATGGGCATTATTCACTAATTCTACAGTATCTATGGTATTAAAATACTATTTAAAAAAAATATCTATGGTATTAAAATAGTATTTTTAAAATAGTATCCATGGTATTAAAATAGTATCCATGGCATTACGGCAGGTTTATTTTTGAAAATATTGAAAAGGATATGGATAAAATTGAAACAATTAATACCATGGATACTATTTTAAAAATAGATCCAAACAATATGGTTAAAACAAAAATTGCCACAAAAGTGGAAAACTAGAAGAGTTGTGAACATTGTCCTAAGTTCATGTAAATGCTTGCTGATAGATTTTGCATCTTATTCGTATCCAGTTGTATATTTTAGGGACTTTGATCATTAAATGAATCTTTACCTTCTGTTAAAAAATTATCACCAATTACTGGGGAAGGGGACGATGCAAGATCCAGTATTGGCTTGAAGATGTTTGGACTGACTTCTGTGGTAAATGTACTAGATAAAGGTCTTTGAAGTAGAAACTCATTAATTTGTCCAAGTACTGCTTGTTTGCAGGCAATAGAGGCGGCGATTGAGCTTAAGTTGGCTAATGTGGAGGCTGGAGCTCAAGGAGAGCACAAAATTCAGAGGGGCTATCTGCCTGTCCCAACTTATAGCTGCCACTACATTGTTGATGCAAATTTTGCAAAAGCCATCGAGGGTTTTCTGGTCCGCGAAACAACTCAGGTACACCTCTGTGATTTTGCACTTATGGAATCAACTCCACCAAATTTTCAGATTGTTTCCAATGTGATGGTCATCTCGCAAAACCAGAGGTGAAAGGTGTCGTCTCTTAGAACCTCCTCTCAACAAACGCCGACACGAGAACCCTACAGCAGAACCGATAAGATATAGTTCTACAGTCCTCTCTCCGTTGGAATAGGGGCTAATCCTGATCCGTATAGCAATACACGCTATCGGATCCTCGTCGGGTCAGAGTCATCAACTAGCCAATCCTCAACTATCCACCCAAGGTTGATCACTCTCATTACATCCCTCTCCCTACCACACCAAATGTGCGCAACAGTATACGTCTCCAAGCTCATCGGTAATGATCGATCTACTGGGGGGACTGCAGCCAGTTGCTCCTCAGTAGGTGCGGTGTGTTAGAATAATTAAACTTGATTTCTATATTGTTACTTTACTGTTTTGAGTATTTTTGCACTAGTAGTATTGGTATAAGTAGTGGGTCATTAAGTTGGAGTATAAATACATGATATGCATAGTGTTAAAGAGTTGAGCATTTTTGAGAAATTGAAATAGATCTGTTGAGCTCCTCTCTCGTGTGCTGTTTTCCGCTTCTCTCCTTATTCTCAATTGTTGTTCTAGCTTGCAGATATCAAACTGGTATCAGAGCAAATTTTAGGGTTGCGACAATGACCTCTTCTGCTTTTCCTTTCCCTCAGCTGGCTTCTAATAATTACAAGTGGAGCATCCAGATGAAAACCTTTCTCGGAGGTCAGGATGTGTGGGATGCTATAAAGATTGGAATCGATGAGCTCCTAGCGAATGCTGGAGGTGCGAAGGTTCAGAGAGAAGCACGGATGCGAGATCAACGCGCTCTCTCATTTCTGCAGCAAAGTGTCGATGACAGCAATTTCGAGAAAATTGCAAAAGCTACCTCGGCGAAGGCAGCTTGGGATCTGTTGTATAAGGCCTACCAAGGTGCCGATAAGGTTCAGTGAGTCCGATTGCAGTCTCTACAAGGTGAGATGGAACGTTTGCATCAGGCTAAGAGTGAGTCGATCTCAGATTATTGCTCCAGTCCAGAGTATTAGCTGTGGTCAATCAATTGAAGCAGAACGGAGAGAAGATTGATGAGGTAAGAGTCGTTGAGAAGATTTTAAGATCGTTAGATCCGAAATTTAATCATATTGTGGTAGCAATTTCAGAGGCAAAAGATGTCTCGACCATGATAATGGAGGATCTCAGTGGTTCTTTGACGGCTCATGAGGAAATGCTGCTCAGAAGACAAAAGGACTCCCTCGGTCAGGTATTACAAGCCAAGCTGAATCTGAAAGATGGCGATGGCAGAGGCAGAGGGAGATATAAGCATGGTCGAGATTACAATAGAGGTAGAGGCAGATCTCATGGTGGATTCAATCATGGTGGTGAAGCTAGTGGCCGTGGTTCAGGTACGCAACAGAATAGAGGAAGAGGAGATCGTTATCATGTTAACAGGAAATTTGACAAATCCAAAGTGAAGTGTTACAACTATCAGCGGCTTGGAATGCACGAGAATGCTATAGTTTATCTAGTGCTGTTGATGGGGAATTACACCTCAGTGAGTAATCACAGGAGTTTGGAACAAATGAAACTATTGCTCTTATGGCCAATAATGAAGGAGAGGCAAGCATAAACTCCTCTAACATATGGTGTTTGGATACGGGAGCTAGTAACCATATATGTGCGAATAGGGAATTGTTTGAGGTACTTGATGAAATTGTAACTGGAGTCATCACCTTTGGGGACTTGTCAAAAATTCCAGTAAAAGGAAAAGGAAGGGTATGTTTTCATCTGTCCAATGGCAAACTGAGATGCATTGCATATGTTTACTATGTTCCTCGTATGAAAACCAATGTGTTAAGCATAGGGCAATTAATGGAAAGAGGGTATAATCTCTCCATGAGTGGAAGGCTGCTACATCTGAGGGATGACAAAGGGAGGCTGGTAGCTGAGGTACAAATGACAGATAATATGATGTTCTTGCTGAGCCAGTGCATCTGTGCAGTGTATGACTACTTGTTTCAAGGATGCTACTAGCCTATGGCATTATAGATATGGTCACTTAGGCTATGAGAATTTAGAGAAATTGGCAAAGCATAGCATAGTGTATGGACTACTGGTGATTAAGAGTGACAAAGGTGACTTGTGTGAAGCTTGAGTTGTTGGTAAGCATTCTCGGACTATGTTTTCAAAGAAGTCGGATTATAGAGCTACAAGGTTGTTGGAGATTGTCTATAGTGATGTTTGTGGCCCAATAACACCTAGCTCTTATGGTGGGAATCAGTTCTTTCAATTGTTTGTTGATGACTTGAGTAGAAAAACATGGATATATTTCCTCAAGCTGAAATCAGAGGTGTTCAATAAGTTCAAGGCCTTCAAAGCTCTTGTTGAGAATCAGATTGGCTGCAAAATTGGGACTCTCCACACGGATAGTGGTGGGGAGTTTATGTCCAATGCATTTCAAGCGTTTTGTGAAGAGCATGGTATAAGGAGATTTGTCACACTTCCTTACACACTGCAATACAATGGTGTGGTGGAAAGAAGGAATAGAACCGTGTTGAACATGGTAAGGAGCATGTTGAGTAGCAAAGGATTGCCTAAGAGGCTGTGGGCTGAAGCAGCAGCCTGCTCTGTATATCTCTTAAATAGGTCTCCAACAAAGGGGCTTGAAGGAGTTACACCTCAAGAGGCTTGGAGTGGGAGGAAGCCTAGTGTGAGACACATGAGGGTCTTTGGGAGTATTGCATTTGCACACATTCCTTCTGCTCAAAGGAGGAAATTTGATGATCGGAGTAGTAAGTATGTGTTTGTCGGCTATGATGAAAGCTCAAGGGGATATAAGTTGTTTGATGTGTTGAAGGAAAAGTTTTTTACTAGTAGAGATGTAAAATTTTGTGAAGAGGCTACTTGGGATTGGGATAGAAAAGCATTGGATCAGTTCATGTTCTTCCTTGGCAGTGTGAATACCTTTCCTGATGTTCCAGCTTCTGTTTCTAATGATGCACATGAGCAACCAGTTAGTCCTAATCCTCAGTCCGTCAATCATCATGCTAATGCTTCCTCTCAATGTGGTCAAGAAGTTCCTGCTTTAGAGTGGCAAGGGAGCTCTTCAAGTGATCAAGTTGTGAAATCCCATGCAGGAGAGAATGCTTCCGGTGGCTCAAGCAACAATTCGTCTTCTTCTAGCAGAGGTACTGGGCTTGATAGCCAAGAGGAGTCTTCAAGGAGAGAACCAAGAATGAGAATTTTAGAAGAACTTTATGAGGTGACCTCCAACCATGAAGATCTTAGCTTGTTCCATCTCTTGGCCGATTGTGAGCCACTGAAATTTGAAGATGCTATATAAGAAGAAAAGTGGCAGCATGCTATGCAAGAAGAGATTGCTGCTATTGAAAAGAATCAGACATGGAATTTGGTAGACTTACCAACCGGTTGTAAGCCACTTGGAGTAAAGGGGTGTATAAAGCAAAGAAAAATTCAGAGGGGGAGATCACTAAGTATAAGGCTCGGTTAGTCGTAAAGGGCTACAATCAACAATTTGGAGTAGATTACAATGAGGTCTTTGCTCCCGTGGCTCGGATGGAAACCGTGCGCTTGCTTATTGCTCTTGCCGCTCAATTCAAGTGGAAGTTGTTCCAAATGGACTTCAAATCCGTGTTTCTTAATGGGATTCTCCAAGAAGCAGTATATATAGAGCAACCCCTGG